>MJUU01009605.1:16313-53219 GCA_002080025.1 Modiolus philippinarum
TTTACTGAAAGAAACCCCATCAAAATCCGATAAATAATAAAGATTCTACAGTCAAATATGTGAAAACAACCAATTTAACCCCTTTTGGCCCCTTTTTCTAAAACGGGCGGGGCCAGGAACATAAAATTATAGCCCGGGCTAAAGCATGTGCCAAGAAACATCATACTAAAATTTGAAAATGATCTGTTCACTGGAACCAAAGTTATGCTGTCCACAGACACAAAAATACCCAATTTTACCCCTTTTTGGCCCCTTTTTCTGAAACGGGTGGGGCCATAAACCCGAAATTAAAACCCGGGATAGCCATTATGCCAACAAACCACATACTGAAATTTGAAGATGATCCGTCCACTAGAAACAAAGTTATGCTGGCCACAGACGCCGACGCCGACAACTGCGCCATAACATAATACGACCGCAAAATTTTTGCGGTCGTATAAAAAGTATTCATTGTCTAATCTTACCACTGCTGTTTACCATTGGAACCATTTGAAAGTAATTATCTAAGGTTTATGATAGTAAAAATATAAAAACCAATTTTTTACCATCTTGATTTTCATTTATAATATATTCATGTGCAGTTGATTAAGTTTTCTCATTGGCACAATAAAAAAAAACAAGCCATATATTAATACCATATGAAAGTTTTATCTTAATGGTTTATTAAAGAAAATAGCTGCCCTACTCATGTATGTTGAAAAAAATACCCTCACAATATGAGTTTGTGTCATAAAAAGCAAGTTTGTGTAATTAAAAGCTGTCCTACAATTATGAGTTTGGGTCATAAAAATGCCTCCTCCCAGTCTGAGAATAAGTCATAAAAAGCAGTCTTCCCTCCTTGCAGACTTACCTACACCACTGTATTACATAAGGAACTTCTCCAATCAAGGCAAACAGATAGAATGAGTATCTAACGACTTCTGTTAATGTCCAGGCCGATATAAACATACACACACCTACTTTGTCTTGTACCTGTACAACAAAAATAAAACTGGTTAATAATATACAGTTATTGCCTGATATTGAGGTCAATAGAACAAGTATGTAACTTCTTCTGTTTAAGTCCAGGTAAATATGAACATACACACCCACTACTTTATCCTGAATCTGTGCAATTAAAATTAAAACTGGTTAATGATTAATGTAAAGATATAGCCTGATAATGAGGTTAATACAGATAGAATCAAAGAACCTTAGTGAGCAAGCTCACATACCCCACGCCCTTACATATCAGAAAATCTCCAAAAGTACCCTAGTATCATACATAAAAATGACAAAGTTCATCAATGTGTAATTTTGTCAAAAATGATAAAAAATCAAAATCCAAATAGCATGTACATCTTTGATATATGCACAATAATTCTGCACAAGATAACTGAAGGGGTTTCAGAGGAGTTGCGGTGACAAGATGATACTTTGGTGTTTTAGCTGAAAATAGTCTAAGTCCAATAACTCCCATAAAAATAATCTGATCAATAAGGCAGTATAGTATGCACATCTACATATCATGACCAACAATCCTGCCAAATATGAAAGCAATCCATTTTGTGGTTTCAGAGGAGTTGCAGTGACAAGACGATACTTTGGTATTTTAACTGAAAATAGTCTAAGTCCCATAACTCCCACAAAAATTATCCAATCAATATGGTGGTATAGGTCTCACTAACCACTTCCGGGTCAATTGACCCCTCAGTCAAGAAGTTCCTAAAGAACAAAAATTTGGTGTTTCAAATCAGAAATAGTATATTTTAATGGTGAGAACATCATAAAAGGCTTAAATGAAAGCTAATAGCATATATAATTATGGGAACAAGTGTCATTTCTAAAGAAAGTGTATGAATATTGTGTTAACACCTGAGTGAAAGGGCATTAGTCATGGTGGGGCAGCACATGTCATCAAAAATGTAAATATTTCATATTTTTATTCGTTGCAATGTTGTGAGAAAGCTTAACGGTGACCCCATATTTTTACAACAGGTTTGGATTCCTTTGATAAAATGCTTCGAAATGATATACGACATTAGACTCATGTTAACCGTATATGTTGAGGGCAAAACTTTGAAATTGCCTGTTTTTGCCTTGAAGTGAATGGCAACGTTATAAACGGTTATTGAGACCATAGTATGTACATCTACAAATCATCACCAACAATCCTACTAAATATGAAAGCAATCCATCAAGCGGATACAGAGGAGTTGCAGTGACAAGAACAGGACTGACAGACAGAGGGGTCAAAAACATTATACCCTCCGCAACTTTGTTGCATGGGTTATAAAAATATCTAACAACTACTGTTCATGTCCAGGCTCATATAAACAAACACACAACTACTTAGTCCTGAACCTGAGCATCAAAAATTAAAACTGGTCAATAATATACAGTTAATGATGATGATAATGACAGACTGAATACCTAACAATTTTGTTTTTTCAAATTTTGGTTATTTCATATATAGATCACAAGATCCCGTTCATTACCATATTTTATCCACTAGAGATAGTTAAATTTTAAAATTTTAATTGCGAGGCTTGGATAAAATATGGTAATAATCGGGATAAAGTGGTGTAACCTTTTTCTCTAATGATCAATGATAAACACCGAGAATTGTATTCCGAATAGATTTGGCGGGAAATAGCACGGGGCTTTATTCAACATACCTTGAATAAAGAAAATTTATCTAACGGGTCAAAACCGGTTTAAACTTGACATATCATTAGAGAAAATATTTTACGTATTCATTACATTTCATTAAATTTTCTAGACAAAGTAAAAATGGTATGGTACTTTGTTTATTTATGTTAATTTGTGGCACAACATATATTTATATTTTTACATCAAATTTTCTGCCAATCAATATCAGATGAAAAGTTTATCTTTGATTATCCAGAGATGATTTTGACACAAATTGGGATTTTAATTAAGAAATAATTCATGGCAGGTATATGGTTATTGTCATTTAATCACGGGCTGGTCCTTCAGAAGGATTAAATTTATGAATATAAAGGCCATGCAAATATAAATACCTAATATACTGTAAATAACTTTTATTATTTTATGATATTATTTGTGAGATGTGTTTGGTTTATTTGATGTCACATGACATTCTGTAAATATGATATAAACCTGGCATTTCCATAAATAGTTCATTACGTTCTACATATTGAAACAACAGCTTTACAACACATTTTATATACTAACACACTGAAAATTACCTGTGAAAAAAAGAATATAGTAATACAATAATAACACAATTAAATTCGGTCAATACATAGATTTATAGACCTGATTAGAGTATATTGACCTTGGACTGCATCCTCAGTCAATATTCTCTAATCAGATCTATAACTCCATGAATTGACCTCATTCGCAGCCATGCTCTATTTGTATGGTATCCAATTCAGTTGTTAAAAGACAAGTTAAATCTTACCTTAAGGTGTCTCAGTGGTATTATTCCGCCATTTTGGTCCATTTTTTATCCATTAAGTTTTTATACAATTAGAAAATTAACAAAATAATTGTTAAGTTTAAAGAAATACTAAGATTAAATAAAATACTTTGTACCTTAGATGCACTAAATAGGAAAAGCTGTAAATCTGGAAGTGGGTTTAACAGAACACAGAAATTATGCATGGGAGATAATTTGATAAAAGAATTTCATGTAGATATTGTTAGCGAAAATATCGTTTCACAATTTATTTCTCATACAAATGTATTTAAACGGTGACGTCATAATCTATAATAAATTTTTAAAACTATTTCTTAATATAGTCCCTTTCCCTATCTTTTCTTTGTTAAATCCTTCAATTTTCAATTTTAATTTTGGGGCTTATATGAAAGGTGACGCCAAAATTTTATTTTATATTTTAAAAAATCTGAATGGCACCAGGGTGCACAAGCCGAGTTGCAACTTCAAATATCATATGACCATGTTAATGTAAAGACCCAAATATTTCTAAAATTGTCTATTTATTATCTTTCCTACCAAATATCCAAAATTCTAAGAATTCAAGAAGGTCTATTTTCTAGTTTCATGTCTTGACATTTCAATATATAAATCCATTTTCAGTCACTGTGACCTTCACTGACCTTGACCTTTGACCTACTTTCTCCAAAATCCATAGGGTTCCTCCCCTCCTGGTATCCAACAATATATCCAAGTTTCATTTCAATTGGATGTAAACTTTTTGAGTTATCATCCAGAAACTAAATTTTTCTGAAATTTTCACTCTATTTTCGGTCACTGTGACCTTGACCTTTAACATACTTTCTCCAAAATCATTAGGGTTCCTTCCCTCCTGGTACCCAACACTATGTCCCAGTTTCATCCGGAAACCAAATTTTTTTCTGAAATTTTCAGTCTATTTCGGTCAGTGTGACCTTGACCTTTGACCTACTTTCTCCAAAATCGATAGGGATCCTCCCCTCCAGGTACCCAACAATATATCTAATATTTTACGAAAGGATATGGAGTAAATGAACATGAGACAATAACACATATATCAACTCCAATTGCATTAATTTTAATGAGCTGTATGGCCATTTCGGAAATTTATTTATTTCTAAGTTTCATTTCCATTGGATCTAACCTTTTTGAATTATTATACGGAAACTATTGTTTGACGCCTGCCCGCAAGCCGGCAACGCCAAACCAATAGCAGAGTTCAACTTCGTTGCAACTCTGCTAAAAATGAAACAGTTCCAAACAGAAAATTTTTTAAAATTCTTTAATAGGAAATTAATACCCTGCATACATCTCAATGATTGTTTCATTAAAACATACATGGCACTGAAAATGAGGGACTTATTCCATTGGGGAACAAATACACACATGTCTAAGGTTTTCTAAAATTGCTTTTATGGGCAACTCTCACACATTTTCCTTGTGTGTCATGTGTGTTTTAATGGAACAGCCCTATTAAACCTACTTACTGATGGCACACTATATGCAATTCCCCATGTCAGAAATACTTGTGAGAATACTTGGAATCCAGTCAATACTTACTGATGGCACATTGCATGCAATTCCCCATGTCAGAAATATTCGTGAGAATACTTGGACACCAGTCAATACTTACTGATGGCACACTGTATGCAATTCCCCATGTCAGAAATACTCGTGAGAATACTTGGAATCCAGTCAATACTTACTGATGGTACACTGTATGTGATTCCCCATGTCAGAAATACTCGTGAGAACACTTGGAATCCAGTCAATACTTACTGATGGTACACTGTATGCAATTCCCCATGTCAGAAATACTCGTGAGAATACTTGGAAACCAGTCAATACTTACTGATGGCACACTGTATGCAATTCGCCATGTCAGAAATACTCCTGAGAACACTTGGAATCCAGTCAATACTTACTGATGGTACACTGTATGCGATTCCCCATGTCAGAAATACTCGTGAGAATACTTGGAAACTAGTCAATACTTACTGATGGCACACTGTATGTAATTGCCCATGTCAGAAATACTCGTGAGAATACTTGGAAACCAGTCAATACTTACGGATGGCACACTGTATGCAATTCCCCATGTCAGAAATACTCGTGAGAATACTTGGAATCCAGTCAATACTTACTGATGGTACACTGTATGCGGTTCCCCATATCAGACATACTCATGAGAATACTTGTAAACCAGTCAATACTTACTGACTGCACACTGTATGCAATTCCCCATATCAGAAATACTCGTGAGAACACTTGGAATCCAGTCAATACTTACTGATGGTACACTGTATGCAATACTCGTCAGAATACTTGGAATCCAGTCAATACTTACTAATGGCACACTGTATGCAATTCCCCATGTCATAAATACTCGTGAGAATACTTGGAATCCAGTCAATATTTACTGATGGTACACTGTATGCGATTCCCCATGTCAGAAATACTCGTGAGAATACTTGGAAACCTTTCAATACTTACTGATGGTACACTGTATGCAATTCCCCAGGTCAGAAATACTCGTGAGAATACTTGGAAACCAGTCAATACAACACTAGACTTCACAAATCCAAATGCACAATTCAATATCTTCAAAAATAAAACAAAAAATAAACTTTCAGCCTCTTTTTTGCAATATGTAATATAATCTTGATTAGGTATAACATTAATATGTCAAAGGGGTAGGTAAAAGGACTAGATAGTTGTAATTAACAGTAAAAATACATAAATAATGGCAATGATCAAGGGAATTACAATTATCATGATTATGGCTGAATCTATTGGCCATGAAATGGGCCAATTTATATGTTCTATAATACAAAAAAAACAAACCTCTAAAACAGCAGCTGTTTGGAATATATTTAACAACTGAGAAACATCCTTGTATAGTCCTACATAGGTACCCTTAGTGATTAAGTGGTTTATTACTACTATTCCCATAGCACTCCATCTGTAAATATAATGTACATGTATTTGACATGGTTATAATCTAGCATGCTTCATCTTATATTGCGCTAAACTTTTAACTTAGTATTTGTTGCATAAAATATGAAAGGATATGGATAAATGCACATGAGACAAACTCACTACAAATACATGTAGAAGTTGTCAATGGAACAACACTTTTATTGTTGTTCCTCATCTTGGAGCAATAGCATTGTTTTCCGAAGACGAAATATGAAGCTGTGTTTCTTTGTGAAGGTTGATTCGGGCTGCAGCAGTTTATACAGTTGACAATGGACAATATTTATTGTGCAAACACATTTACAGTAAATGGTTATGGCATGATGAAAACAAACAATATCAATAACATAAAAAATGGACTGAACATAAAATATGTAAGCTAATTTGAATGAATGTCATGATGTGACAGTGGTTTTAAATATTTGGAGTTACTGCATTATGAATTTATTCTAAGTTGCCAACATTCTGACATAAATTTTATTGTTAATTTAAGTAAATTATATGAATTGCTATTAAGCAAATATGAGATTTCACTCATACATGTCATAGTTAAATGATAGTTTGGATAAGATTTATTAGTGTATTTGTTTAGTTTTTCTATGAATAATTTTCTTTGTGTTGAATAATGGGTGCATGTTGAGAAAAAATGGTATTCACCCTCAACATCACCACTGTTACATGAAATACAAAGACGATTATTCCTTTCAGTATTATTATATCGGCATTTTTCTATGGCTAGTTTGTGTGCACTTAGGCGAAATTTACTGAGGATGGATCTGTCTTGTTTTGATTTACAAAGCTCGAGATAAGCAGGTCTTTTAAAAGGGGTATATACTTTACGGAAGAATACAAGTTTCTACATGTTGTTATTAAAGAGCTGTGCATATTTTGCATATTTTGGTCATGCAGCCTCTGTTCAATTCTTTTTATGTAAGATTTAATGTGATTTTGATTGACAATCAAGTGGCTAAATGTATTAGGTGGTACTGGGGTCTAAAAACTGTCAGATAGAATATTCTTGATATTTCATGACTTACAATATATTACAACAAATGTATATAAAATATAGAGCATCTGATGTAACTAAAATAAATAAAAAAATGTTGTTCAAATTCGCAAATTAAACATGTTAAAATAAGTTAAAACTTTATTTACAAAAGATATACTTTTTTAATTTGGTAAATTTTTAGCTAATAAATATACTAGTGTTCAATTTGCGTGAAAAATTTTTTAGGGAAACTGAATTAATTTTTGAATAAATGGCAAAGAACTGATTTCTATACAAATTATCTCTCCTTATAGAACAGGAGTTTGCTGAAAATGTTCCATATTCTGTGAAGTTACCCAATAAAAAGGTGGCATATAAGACATCGAAAATCATTTTGCCAACATTCCTATGGTGAATTCAATTTTTTGCCAGATGCATAAAAATGATGAACAGTTCATAAATCATCCCCAGTGCCTTGATAACTAATGCTGAAACATCATAATAATCAATGATGTGTTTGACTTTGAGTTATCGGCTAGATAAAAATGACAAAACTTTGTGTAGATAGAGCTGCCAAATGTGATTAATAAATGTTAGAGCAATAAAAATATGCTGAAAGTTTCAGTTTTATATAGAAAGCAAAGAAAATGATACTAAAGATGAGGCTGTAATTGAAACTTTACAATTTATTTTTTCTGGAAAATTTTGTGCTAAATTTAGGCAAATTTGAAAGTTAGCATTCGTTTTTTTCAGAAACCCAATTTGGACCTTCCCATGTTTGAAGACTCGATCCTAAGGTGAATATGCGAGCATAAACAAGTTATTTTTATTCCTATGCAACCAGACTTTGCCCTTAATCTTACAGGATTCGTACAGTTCTTTGAAAACCTTGGGTGTGCTTGAAATTAAAAGAAAATCAAGGACTTGGAAGTACCGGTACATAATGTACTTGAAATTAGCAAAAGGTCATTGAAAGTCTTTGAAAACTAGCATTTTATAGAAAAGAACTCGGTAGTTTTATGTAGGAAATATACTTTTTGAAAATAAAACATAACAATCTGAACAGAAATATTATCCCCAATTATAAAGTCTTCAAAACATGGGAAGGTCCAAATTGGGTTTCTGAAAAAACGAATGCTAACTTTCAAATTTGCCTAAATTTAGCACAAAATTTTCCAGAAAAAATAAATTGTAAAGTTTCAATTACAGCCTCATCTTTAGTATCATTTTCTTTGCTTTCTATATAAAACTGAAACTTTCAGCATATTTTTATTGCTCTAACATTTATTAATCACATTTGGCAGCTCTATCTACACAAAGTTTTGTCATTTTTATCTAGCCGATAACTCAAAGTCAAACACATCATTGATTATTATGATGTTTCAGCATTAGTTATCAAGGCACTGGGGATGATTTATGAACTGTTCATCATTTTTATGCATCTGGCAAAAAATTGAATTCACCATAGGAATGTTGGCAAAATGATTTTCGATGTCTTATATGCCACCTTTTTATTGGGTAACTTCACAGAATATGGAACATTTTCAGCAAACTCCTGTTCTATAAGGAGAGATAATTTGTATAGAAATCAGTTTTTTGCCATTTATTCAAAAATTAATTCAGTTTCCCTAAAAATTTTTTCATGCAAATTGAACACTAGTATATTTATTAGCTAAAAATTTACCAAATTAAAAAAGTATATCTTTTGTAAATAAAGTTTTAACTTATTTTAACATGTTTAATTTGCGAATTTGAACAACATTTTTTTATTTATTTTAGTTACATCAGATGCTCTATATTTTATATACATTTGTTGTAATATATTGTAAGTCATGAAATATCAAGAAAATTCTATCTGACAGTTTTTAGACCCCAGTACCACCTAATACATTTAGCCACTTGATTGTCAATCAAAATCACATTAAATCTTACATAAAAAGAATTGAACAGAGGCTGCATGACCAAAATATGCAAAATATGCACAGCTCTTTAATAACAACATGTAGAAACTTGTATTCTTCCGTAAAGTATATACCCCTTTTAAAAGACCTGCTTATCTCGAGCTTTGTAAATCAAAACAAGACAGATAAATCCTCAGTAAATTTCGCCTAAGTGCACACAAACTAGCCATAGAAAAATGCCGATATAATAATACTGAAAGGAATAATCGTCTTTGTATTTCATGTAACAGTGGTGATGTTGAGGGTGAATACCATTTTTTCTCTCAACATGCACCCATTATTCAACACAAAGAAAATTATTCATAGAAAAACTAAACAAATACACTAATAAATCTTATCCAAACTATCATTTAACTATGACATGTATGAGTGAAATCTCATATTTGCTTAATAGCAATTCATATAATTTACTTAAATTAACAATAAAATTTACGTCAGAATGTTGGCAACTTAGAATAAATTCATAATGCAGTAACTCCAAATATTTAAAACCACTGTCACATCATGACATTCATTCAAATTAGCTTACATATTTTATGTTCAGTCCATTTTTTATGTTATTGATATTGTTTGTTTTCATCATGCCATAACCATTTACTGTAAATGTGTTTGCACAATAAATATTGTCCATTGTCAACTGTATAAACTGCTGCAGCCCGAATCAACCTTCACAAAGAAACACAGCTTCATATTTCGTCTTCGGAAAACAATGCTATTGCTACATGTACTTGTTATATATGCATAAATACAGGCCTATCTGACACAAATGTGCAAGAATCACACATTAAATTTTCAGTATTTTCTTTTTATATTTTGTCTTTTCCCTTTGATCTTTTACTTTTTGGCCAAAAGTAAAGATAAAGGTAAGATTTATTTACAGGTATTCACCCCTATAGTAGGGTGCCCAAGCGACGATTTTTTCGAATTTGGGTTAACGGAATCACACACACCTGTATTATACATTTTTGGAAAGAGGAGACCATAGCGCATCAAACTAATCAAATTTGGTCACATTTTATTTAAAATTGGGTTATAGGTCATTTCCTAAAATCAAGAAAAATCTCACGGAACTAAAAGTTTGCTTCATTTTACCAACAAACCCCTAAAAAAATTTTCAAAAAATAAAATTATTTTTTTCCAGACAGTTCATTGTTTTATTTTTTATAATGATTTGTCATTCATCTTCATCAAACAAGTTTCACGGTTGCCATTTGTTTTTGAGATGTGAAATTTTTAATATGTGCACCTGAAATATATAAAGGACACTTTCAATTGTTATTGATGGTCTTTTCCAAGTTTTTGTTGAATCATTGTTTAAAGGAAACCTTGAATTTAATTTTAAAGCCTCACCTATTCAAAATTGAATACAAGTGTGGACCCAAATTGATGTCTCGCCCGTCCCTATATGGTCACAAAATTGATGTGAAAACTCAAACTGACAAAATCAGAAAACTAAACATGTTCCCTAGACTGTGAAATTAGGATAACTGACAAAAGCAATATAGCACACTGTCATGTATCACCTAAAACCTAAAACCTTAAAATACTATCAAATTATCACCATTGGTGCAATTATGAAGAAGTCAACATGCACCCTCAGACAACATTCAAGCCATCTGACAGAAAGACAAATTAAACATAAGATCAACTAACAAACAAATATTATTGGCCTATTACTTATAGATATAATGGATACAAACAAAACTAACCCACACAAAATAATAAGTACCTACAACTAACAGTTTCTTAGAAACTGATCTGATCAGAAAAAAATTACATGGTTACTAGACCGTGAAATTGAGGTCAAGAACAAAACTCATGTAGCAAACTGTCATGTACTATCCAAAACAAATCTACATATCAAATATTACTGTCTCATCACTAGTACTAACTTTAGTGACCCAATCATAATATTTAACATGATCACTAGACCATGAAATTGAGGTCAAGGACAAAAGCCAAATGGCAGACTGTCATGTACTCACCAAGACCTACCTACATACCAAATATCCTTCACCTACCACAAATACTTACTGAGAAAGTGACCACATCACTAAAACCTAACATAATCACTAGACCATGAAATTGAGGTCAATGACAAAAGCCAAATGGCAGACTGACATGTACTACCCAAGACCTACCTGCATATCAAATAACATTGACCAACCACTACTAGTTACTTTGAAAGTGACCTAACCACAAAACATTAACATGGTTGCTAGAAACTAAATTATGCACAAAAACTTAACATGATCATTGGACCTTGAAATTGAGGTCACAGGCAGACTGTCATGTACTTCTCAAGACCAACCTATATACCAAATATCATTAACCTACCATTTATAGTTACTGAGAAACTAAACTAAACACAAAAACTTAACATGTTCACTGGACCGTGAAATTGAGGTCACAGACAAAAGCAATATAGCAGACTGTCATGTACTACTCACGACCCACCTGTATACCAAATATCATTGACCTACCACTTATAGTTACTGAGAAACTAAACTAAGCACAAAAACTTAACATGTTCACTGGACCGTGAAATTGAGGTCGCAGACAAAAGCCATATAGCAGACTGTCATGTACTACTCAAGACCCACCTGTGTACCAAATATCATTGACCTACCACTTATAGTTACTGAGAAAGTGACCTAATCACAAAAACTTAACATGAAAGTTTACGCCGCCGCCGTCGCCGCCGCCGTCATACTTTGTACGCATATGTCTCGCTTTCCGCGCCTTTCGTCACGGGCGAGACAAAAACCTGGACAAAATGGATCACATTTTTGTTTTTGGTGTTACTTCAGTAAATTTCCATCAAAAACACACACTACCATAAAACCTAATAAAACCAATAAAAATTGATCAAAACCCTGTTATATCATCTACATGGATAGAAAAATCTCAATTTAAATGTAAAAACCTAAATCTCAAACAGATCCAAATAATTTGACAAGACTTGGTCTACCATGTTATTGTACCTTCATATAGATTAGAGTTGTCGCACTTCGTACGTTTCCAGATTTATCAAGCTATAAAAATGCCAGATTCATATAAAATTTTGAGATTTTTGCGCAAATTTAATGCTTTTATATGTTGATTTCTCTGTAATGGCAGACATGACACCCATGATTTTTGGCACATATGTACAGATGATAGTCGTGTTTCCGTTAACATTAAAATATTTCGATAAATCATGTTAGTAATTTCGTATTCAACAAAAATATCTTAAATTCACAACCATTTTTATTCCAATTTTAACACCGACAAATTATAGAAATCAATGAATAATAAGTTACATTCTAGGTAGTAAAACAAAATTTTAGGTCTAAACTTTCACAAAAATAGCTTTTCACCAGGATATCGGAGACTCTTACTTATTTCTATCGATTTAAAGATACCATATCTAAGAATCTACTATAGGGTACCCCTTAAAAATGAGAAATTACAGAAATCGTGACCACGGAAACTTTCTACGACAATGAAAAATATAAAATTTAATAACTATTCCAGCCTATAAAACAAAAATTAGTCGTGTGTTATTCCCTTAACCCAAACTCGCAAACTAAGCGTTTTTTTGGACATTGGGCACCCTACTACTACCTGGGACTAATATAACAGGGATTTGAAACTATTTAACAAACCAGTTTGATCGAATAAAAAGCGGTGTCCCGGCTACGATTTTCGGTTGTAACTTTTGATTTACTCAACATAAAATCATTCTGAAAAATTTGCCGAAAAGCTGATTTATCGCATATTTACAACATTAAATTTTCATTCAAACAACAATGAAATTCTTAATTAAAATGGGTAATAAATGCACCATGGGTTGTTTTCTTGTGTAAAAAGGTCGTAAAATTATCGAGAAACCGTCCAATAAACAAATGACAGTTATCGGTGATTAATGAGCATCAGAACAATGAAAATAAAGAAAATTGGCTAACTTTAACTCGCTTCTTTACATGTCAAATTTCATCCTACAATTACGAAATTTTACCTGGATAAAGCTCTATGTATTGGCTTTATAACCATATATAATTCATGCAGGCAAATTTTTTAACAGTGCTGATAAATTTTGACTGATGTGACCACGCTCATGCAATTTTTAGAAAAAAATTTTGGAGTTCAAACACTAAACTTTTCCCTGTGTATTTTAAAACTAAATTTTCAACTAAATTTTAAGAAAAATATACCATGATTCGCATCGAAGTTTCATCTTTTCAATCATGTAAAATTTGTAGCATTAAATATTTTGGCGAAAATAAAAAGTGTACTGAAAAAAACGTCATGAAGTGTAAAATTTTGCGGTATATTTCTAAAAAAATCCAAAATTATCCAACTTTCAGGGCAAAGTTTTTGTACTTTGGAATAAATTCATTTTACAAAAAATATACTATGATTTTCAGCAATCTTTTTTTCTATAAAATGGTGTACTTTGTATTAAAATCGGTTGGAAAATGTAGCTGTAAAGTGTAATAAAACTTTCCTATGTTTCAACAGAGAAATGCTCAAAAACACGACGATTTACAGGTAAATCTGCCGAGACACCGAAATTATAAGAAATGTGAATGTTCCAAATCCCTGTTATATTAGTCCCAGCCCCTACCAAGACATTAAGGAACATAAGCTCTATATGACATGTATGATCTATTCAGCAACATGTACGACCATTCAGCAAATGTGAGCTTCTCGCATGGTCAAAGGCTTGTGGAGGAAGAGATCCCGAACTGGAAAATCTGTGAAACCTTCGAGCTATGGAAGGTGCCTTAAAACTTTGACACATGCAGGATTTGAACCCACAGTGGTGTCAGCCATTGTGATTTAAAGTCCAATTCCTTAACCAGTCTACCACCCTGCCCCATATCACACACTTGCTTCACTAGACCGAATTATCTGTCATTTACATAATGTACAAAGCTACTTTTATCATCCTATGTTACTCAACCCTGGATTGACTCACTGATGTGTGACAGGCGCCGCTAGCGGAACAGGAAATGCTTACCCTCCAGGAGCACCTGATATCATTCCTGTAAAGTTTGGTTGAATAAAAAAATAAAAAGTCAAATCAGTAAAAGATAAACATAGGATGATAAAGGTAGCTTTGTAAACGACAGATAATTCGGTCTAGTGAATAAAAACGAAAACTTTGCAGCATTTAGGAAGAAAACACGTAGCCTTCACCAACTCCCAACATCAAATGGTTAAGGTTTGTTATTAATTTACGGTTCCAAATCTATATCATGGATGCCTGCGTAGACAACCATGATATAGACGCTGCTTTGAAAAGGTGGTCCGCGATTTTGCCTGTGCATGGACCATGGTTACCGCTAAATCAGCTACATTTGTAAATTACTTCCCAATTATTAAGTGCGTTCAATATAAAATATGATTTAGAAGATAATAACGTGATACCCTAGGACTTGAATGACATTGTATGCCACAAGGTAAGTTGTCACAACAGGATTTTTCTCACTTTGTGGTGGACGGCGAACTTTGCTTTCACCGGAAGACGCCATAGCAAATACTTATAATTTATCCGGATACGGATACAACATAAATTTAATCCGTATATTTTTCCTTTTTTTTTAATTAAACTTTTAAAAAATTTATATGTCCCAGGATAAATTTAGTTTACTTCCCTGTTTTGATTTTTTTTATCTATCACTATTTGCTATTTGCTACTGCAATGTCTTAAAAATAACCGTCTGTCATACAAATTGGAGGGGGGGGGCAATTTTTTAAACCTTAAATTATCTCCCTTTTTATTTATTTGACTTCAGAGATAAAGATTTTATCTGTTTGAATTTTTGCTAATATCACAAAAAAAAATTGCAAAATCAACCAATAAAATATCTTTATGTTTTTAAATTTGGTAAAAATATTTTATTATATCAAATTCTTGACGAATTTTCAATATTTTGACCATGAAATTGCCCAATATCAATACAATTTAAAATTAAACAAATCTCTAAGTTTCACCCTATGCAACCGACGACGACAGCATCATACCATTATATCGCAATTGCTATACGCAGCATGATACGATATTTATAATCTTTAGGGACTTCAATGAAGTCTACACGAAACTATAACATTTAAGAATCCTAAAATTCCTGTCAATAATGAACTTCCATTGTTGAACCGGTCTTAAAATATGACCCCTGGGTCAAATATCATGGGAAATTGAACCCTTTGTATTTCAGTCTTAAAAGGGGGTTCAAATACTATGCGGGTAAAAAAGGGGGGGGGGTAACATATACAATGGCTACCAAAGTTTCACTTTTTTCTGATGTAGGTTCAAAATTCCACGATGATGGGGGTCAGAATACCATGGCTTGCCAAACTTGATAATTTTCAGCTCGGTACGTGTCGGGTGAGTCGGTATATCACATTACAGTATTAAGAAATCTGCACTGAAGAGACACAAGGTGTCGAAATGTCCATGTGCAGAAACTTACTTTATAGTAACTTTGGTATTTTGTTACATGTACAAGTATATTGTCTTTATGTTTTATGCACTTCATTGTAAGGGTACTCGTCTTGATAAGTTGGACTTTTTTCTAGTTTGATTTTTACTGTGAGTCTTTTTGTGTATTTATTTTTTATCCATTCACCACACATAGGGGTTTCATATGGATAATGATATTAATAAATGAATTGTAAATATTTATAATTCGTCCAATTATCAATTATTAATATTTACAATTGAATTATAAATATTAATAAATGAATTGTTGGCATTAATAAATGATTTGTTAGTATCAATAAATCAATTATTGATATTTGTAATTCAATTATTAATATTTATAACTAAATTATTGATATTTATAATTCCTTAATAAATATTAACAAACGAATTAAAAATATTTATAATTAATTATAATTATTACTAAATCAGCCGTTTTTGTCCACTTCGGCTAGCCATATGGAATCACAAACTTCTAAATACGATTTGGAAAATAATATTTCTTTGCATGAATTGCTGGTCAAACTCCTAATGGACTCTGAAACACAAAGTCATTCTTTGTAAATTGTTGGTCACAGTGTTCACTTGTCTATATAAAACGGAGTAAATCTGTGTATAAATGTTATTCAAATAAATGTTCAGAGACTCTGTAATAATAGTCAATCTGTGTTTTAGGCAACATCCAGTGTTAAGTAGACTGTGGATTACAGAGTAACTCCAAGTAAAATGTTGGTCATACTCAGTGTTTAGTAGACTGTGGATTATAGAGTAACTCCAAGTAAACTGTTGGTCATAATCAGTGTTTCATTAGACTGTGGAATATAGAATAACTCCAAGTAAAATGTTGGTCATACTCAGTGTTTAGTAGACTGTGTAATATAGAGTAACTTAGAGTAAAGTGTTGGCCATACTCGGTGTTTAGTAGACTGTTGAATATAGAGTCACTCCGAGTAAACTGTCGGTAATACTCAGTGTTTAGTAGACTTTTGAATATAGAGTCACTCCGAGTAAACTGTTGGTAATAATTAGTGTTTAGTAGACTGTAGAAAATAGAGTCACTCTGAGTAAACTGTTGGTCATACTCAGTGATTAGTAGATTGTGGAATACAGATTAACCCCGAGTAAACTTACTCAGTGTTAAGTAGACTGTGGATTACAGAGTAACTCCAAGTAAAATGTTGGTCATACTCAGTGTTTAGTGGACTGTGGAATATAGAGTAACTCCGAGTAAACTGTAGGTCATAATCAGTGTTTAGTATACTGTGGAATACAGAGTAACTTCGAGTAACTTATTGGTCATACTCAGTATGTAGTAGACTGTGGAATAGAAAGTAACTGTGAGTAAACTGTTTGTCACACTCAGTGTTTAGTAAACTGTGGAATATAGAGTAACTCCGTGTAAACTGTTGGTCATATTTCAGTGTTTAGTGGACTGTGGAATACAGAGGAATTTTGAGTATAGAGATCAGTAAACTGTTGGTAATAATCAGTGTTTCATAAGTCTGTGGAATATAGAGTAACTCCGAGTAAACTGTTGGTCATACTGAGTGTTTAGTAGACTGTGCAATACAGAGGAACTTCGAGTAAAGAGATCAGTAAACTGTTGGCAATAATCAGTGTTTAGTAGACTGTGGAATATTCAGTAACTCCAAGTAAACTTTTGGTAATAATCAGTGTTTCGTATACTGTGGATTATAGAGTACCTCCGAGTAAACTGTTGGTCATACTAAGTGTTTAGTAGTCTGTAGAATACAGATTAACACCGAGTTAAATGTTGGTCATACTCAGTGTTAAGTAGACTGTGGAATATAGATTAACTCCGAGTAAACTACTGGTCATACTCAGTGCTCAGTAGACTGTGGATTACAGATTAACCCCTAGTAAACTGTTGGTCATATTCAGTGTTTAGTACACTATGGAATATAGAGATTCTCCGAGTAAACTGTTGGTCATTGTGGAATATAGAGTAAATCCGAGTAAAGTGTTGGTCACACTCAGTGTTTCGTAGACTGTGCAATACAGAGGAACTTCGAGTAAAGAGATCAGTAAACTGTTGGCAATAATCAGTGTTAAGTAGACTGTGGAATATTCAGTAACTCCAAGTAAACTTTTGGTAATAAGCAGTGTTTCGTATACTGAGGATTATAGAGTAACTCCGAGTAAACTGTTGGTTATACTCAGTGTTTAGTGGACTGTGGAATACAGGGGAACTTCGAGTAAAGAGACCAGTAACCGGTTGGAAATAATCAGTGTTTAGTAGACTGTTGAATATTGAGTAACTTCAAGTAAACTGTTGGTAATAATCAGTGTTTCGTAGACTGTGGATTATAGAGTAACTCCAAGTAAAATCTTGGTATTAATCAGTGTTTAGTATACCTTGGAATACAGAGTAACTGCGAGTAAACTGTTGGTCACACCCAGTGTTTAGTGGGCTGTGGAATAAAGAGAAACTCCGAGTAAACTGTAGGTCATACTCAGTGTTAAGTAGACTGTGGAATATAGAGTCACTCCGAGTAAATTGTTGGCCATACTCAGTGTTTAGTGGACAATGGATTACAGAGGAAATTCGGGTAAAGAGATCAGTAAACTGTTGGTAATAACCAGCGTTTAGCAGAGTAACTGCGAGTAAACTGTTGGTCACACCCAGTGTTTAGTTGGCTGTGGAATATAGAGTAACTCCGAGTAAACTGTAGGTCATACTCAGTGTTAAGTAGACTGTAGAATACAGATTAACTCCGAGTAAACTGTTGGTCAAACTCAGTGTTTAGTAGACTGTGCAATATAGAGTAACTCCGAGTAAACTGTAGGTCATACTCAGTGGTTACTCAGTGTTTAGTAGACTATGGAATATAGAGTCACTCTGAGTAAACTGTTGGTCATACTCAGTGTTTAGTAGACTGTGCAATATAGAGTAACTCCGAGTAAACTGTAGGTCATACTCAGTGTTTAGTAGACTGTGGAATATAGAGTCACTCTGAGTAAACTGAAGGTCATACTCAGTGTTTACTCAGTGTTTAGTAGACTGTGGAATATAGAGTCACTCTGAGTAAACTGTTGGTCATACTCAGTGCTTAGTAGACTGTGGAATATAGAGTAACTCCGAGTAAACTGTAGGTCATACTCAGTGTTTAGTAGACTATGGAATATAGAGTAACTCCGAGTAAACTAGTGTTTCGTAGACTGTGGAAAATAGAGTAACGCCGAGTAACTGTAGGTCATACGTAGTGTTTAGTAGACTGTGGATTACAGAGTAACTCCAAGTAAACTGTTCGTCATACGCAGTGTTTAGTAGACTGTGGAATATAGAGTAACTCCGAATAAACTGTTGGTCATACTCAGTGTTTAGTAGACTGTGGAATATAGAGTCACTCTGAGTAAACTGTAGGTCATACTCAGTGTTTACTCAGTGTTTAGTAGACCGTGGAATATAGAGTCACTCTGAGTAAACTGTTGGTCATACTCAGTGCTTAGTAGACTGTGGAATATAGAGTAACTCCGAATAAAATGTTGGTCATACTCAGTGTTTAGTAGACTGTGGAATATAGAGTAACTCCGAATAAACTGTTGGTCATACTCAGTGTTTAGTAGACTGTGGAATATAGAGTAACTCCGAGTAAACTGTAGGTCATACTCAGTGTTTAGTAGACTATGGAATATAGAGTAACTCCGAGTAAACTAGTGTTTCGTAGACTGTGGAATATAGAGTAACGCCGAGTAACTGTAGGTCATTCTCAGTGTTTAGTAGACTGTGGATTACAGAGTAACTCCTAGTAGACTGTGGATTACAGAGTAACTCCAAGTAAACTGTTCGTCATACTCCGTGTTTAGTAGACTGTGGAATATAGAGTAACTCCGAGTAAACTGTTGGTCATACTCAGTGCTTAGTAGACTGTTGAATATAGAGTAACTCCGAGTAAACTGTTGGTAATAATCAGTGTTTAGTAGACTGTGGAATATAGAGTAACTCCGAGTAAACTGTTGGTAATAATCAGTGTTTAGTAGACTGTGGAATATAGAGTCACTCTGAGTAAACTGTTGGTCATACTAAGTGTTTAGTAGACGTTTAAGCGGAGAACAACTTTGACTGTGTTTGACAAAAGGGCCCAAAGTTAAAACTGTGTTACCCGCTAACGGCCATCTTGGACGAAGTGCAAACCTGAAGAACGCCTTTTTTTGTAGGGTACCATTTAAGGAATTTTGTACCAAGATTTGTCCAAATGGCGCAGAAGTTTCAAGGGGGATATCTTCAAATGTGTTTTCCCATAGTGTCCAAAGTTTAATTATGTTCCTGCTGGCGGCCATCTTGGATATAGCAATGACCTGAAAAAAACATCTTTTTGAAGGGGACCACCCAGAGACTATTGTAGCCAAGTTTTGTTCGATTGGCTAAGCAGTTTCATGGATCTTTGAATGTGTTTCCCTACAGGGTCCAATGTTTAAACTATATTCCCCGATACAGGACATCTTTAATATACCCTGGACCTGAAAAACACCCTTTATAGCAAGTGGCCACACAAGGATTATTGCAGTCATATTTTGTTCCAAATGACTCAGCAGTTTTATCGGAGATAAATCTTTGAATGTGTTTTCTCACGAAGTTTAATATTAAAACTTTATACCTCGCTGGATGCTATCTTGGCTCTAGTGCTGAACTGGAAAACATCTTTTTTTGCTGGGGACCACCAAAGGACTATTTGTGGTAAATTTTTTTCTGATTAGCTCAGCATTTTTGTCAGTGAAGATCTTTGAACGTGTTTTCTAACAGGGTATAATGTTAGAGCTATGTTCCCCCATGGTGGCCATCTTGGATAAAGCGCTGACATGAAAAACATTTTTTTTTTGCAGGGAGTTTTTCTTCCCAAACGGCCCAGCAGTTTCAGGGGAAAAGATCTTTATATGTGTTTTCAAATCTTAAAACTATGTTCCCTGCTGGTGGCCATCTTGGATATAGATCGGACTTGAAAAATCATCTTTTTTTCAGGGACCACTCAGGGAATATTATGGCTAAGTTTGGTTCCAATAGGCCGAGTAGATTCAAAGGAGAAGATCTTTGAATGAAAAGTTTATGCAAATGAACAGACGGATGTTAGTCACAAAGATATGGCAAAAGCTCACCCTGGTTCTATCAAAGCGAGTTAAACAAGTTGTGAAATTTTGAATGATTTATTTTAATTTAGCTGGTAAAAGGTAAAGTTTATTTTGAATATCATTTTTTTTAAAATCCCTCTTTAAGTTAAGAATAGGCACAACAATGAAATATCTACCATAACAGTACAGTATATCTTCAAATTTGAAGTTTTGATGTGAAAGCAGCTGTTAAATTGTTTTCCAACTTCAAAAAGGAGGACTTAACTGTTCTCTTTAATCACATTTTATGGGAGTGGTCCTGCTGTCGTTTTGTATATTTTTTCCTCCAGCTGCTGGAGAACAACACCGATAAAAATTCCAATTTACAGTTGAACTTGGAAGGCACTAGGGACTGACAAAAACAGCTCAAATTATAGGAGTGTTCCAGCCATGGAGGTCGACAATGCTAGAGGGACCATAAAAAGAGTTCGAGACATCTATGGTGTTCGAGCTATTGCAGTTCGAGTCATCAAAGTTCTACTGTATATGAATACAGCATATAACAAACTGGACTGAGCATTTAATGCTATAATGACATTTATAATGTAGGTAAGTTTTGAATCCAAAACAATTGCACTTAACGCCATAAAAAAAGATATCCTACATTCTCATCCTTCCCGCCGCCATTTTTTTCACCGGTCTCAAAAAATTTTATTTTGATTTATGGCCAATTTGGGTCAATTTCTCTTAAAATGACAGCATTTTTCACTATATTTGATGATAAAGTAAGAAATAAAATATGCCTGTCCACCCCAAATTTTGAGAAAAATGGATAATATAGAAATTATTTTGAATTTGGCCTTATGCAAGTTGATTTCGAAATCAGATACCAATTAAATGTCCTGTTGATACAAAATGCATTGCAAGGAATGAAAGCCCAATCAGATTTAAGTTGAACTTTGAGAGGAAAAATGCACTGCAAAGATTAAATTTTGACTTGAACTGACTAGAATCTTAAGCGGAAAAAGTTTGACCTGTAAAAATTTACTCAAGGTGAAGAACAACAATAAAAGTGTTGTTCCATTGCTTAGTCCAATAATGTTTTTGTACAGACTTTGGCTCATGTGCATTTACTCCATATCCTTTCACTGTTTATTAAAATGTGAGAAAAGGTAAAATATAGCTAGCATAATATGCACTCTATAGGTTAATAGTCATATCATAGTCGAGATGATCTTTAATGGGAAACTGTCTTAGTATTGTGAAATGCACTGCATAAATTAAAACATAATTTCAAAATAATCTTTTAAGTGTTGGAAAAGTTACTGCAAAAAAGCTGCTTGTGTCCTACTCTTTTTGAAGGCCAAAAGATGTGATACTTACGTGTGCAAAGTTTGCATCTCTGAGACACTGATATTGCCCATTGGGACATATTGGCAGCAATAAATGAATGGAAAGACCACTAGACAAGGGTAAAATATTGTTAAATTGTTTATGACTATTTGTTGTTTGGGCGACAATACATGTATAAGTCATTCTACAAAACACAGGTTGGAAGTATGCTACTTATGTTGCAGGTAAATAAGGGGGTATATTCAGTCATTAACCAGTTGGTCCCAGTGAAACATAAAATCAAAATCATTATTAAGATGATTTATTCTGGATTATTTACAATACAATAAATCTTACAACATATCACATAAAAAAATACCATTAATTTTGGTATAACAAAATTACACATGAATAAATAGTGTTATATATCTTCTATTTCATTTGTGCATTGCACAATTACATCTCCTGCTTCACAATAGGGTCTGTGAGTCTTGTTATGTTACAACAAGAATTCACAAAAGAATTTTGATCGTCATGCGTTTCATGCGTAAGAATTTTGACGTAACTTGCTATTAGTGAGCTAATCTTATTTCATAAAAAATGCATGTTCCAGGTACCCCAGAACTTTATAACAGAACAAGACTTACAGGTTCTAAATAGCTTAAAATGCAAAACGTTAAGGCTGAATGACTTTGATAATGCAATTGAAACATGATCTGTTGCACATATGAATTTAATGAAAATGTTAACCAACACTCAGTGGAAGTCTTCAATGGAGACGTGCATTTCCTGCTCACTCCATTTACCTTCAAACAAGACAGGGACATGAATAGATCCTAAACTGTTTTACAGGATTCAGTTCCTAATCATGAGGCTCTGTGACAAATACGATATGAAAACTTGCCTGTAAGCAAGGACATATAATGAGAAGGATATGCAACTCGTATACAATCCATTTAGCATTTTAAAATCTATGGTTGGACTTTTGATATGCATTAATTTTACAGCTAACTACTGACAAATTTGTACATGGATTTTAATCAAATGATGTTTTTACGAAAGCTGAAACATTTTTACGTTGTTAGGGTAAATTTTGTTTCATTATAGCAAGTACTTTCTTCAATACACATGATTGAAATTTGTAACCAAGACATTTCATTGATTTTATTGTCACTTCTGGTTTACATACATGTAGTTAAAAAAAATGCACCACAATGTGCACCTTAAGGCCTTATGGTAGTTCACTGAAATTCCCAAAATTGATATTGTCATAAAGTGTGACATCTACTGCATTGCCAGAATAATTTTGTGACCAACATTATTATGTTGTACGTTTAATGCTTTTATGAAAGTGTCCAAATTGACAAAATCTCAAATCTTGTGACATATTTCCAATTGATCACGATATGCTTATGATTGTCATTATAAGTCCTTGATGTGAGGTTAATTTGAAAATGTGATGAAAATTATTTTGTGATTCCTCTAAATGTCACCTTGTGGGAGTGACATTAGAAAAACAGGAACTAGAACTGGCACCATCAGTGCAGAAAAGTATTCAGTTGTTACCACAAAATGAACTTAGCACTATTCCAATTAGACCAAGTCAACTGTTTGGTAAAGGTTCAATGCTTTATGTTGCAGTACCATTATCTGGTGTCACCCCTACATCATGAATGTGGCATCTGTGAAATGCAGGAAAACACAAAAGCAATCACTTTTCACTTGTAAAACTAAATAGTTAACAGATATTTCAATAGTAATAATTTCTTTCAGAAATAATGTCAGATTGAGTCATGTTTATTTGTAATCACAAGGGAGGTAATAAGCCACTTTATGGACTAAGGGAGGTAATTCAAATTTGTTTAAACTGAATTACCTACATGCTTTTTCACTTCAATGTACCGGTAGAAATGATTTTGTGATTTGAATAAATGAACAAATTTATGTATGAATATGAACCAATTTATGTATGAATACAAGAATTCTGTGTGCATATTTTTGAGGGGTGAAACCCGTTTCTGGACAGGAATTGGAAAGCAGGTGTCAGATTGATATCAAAATGTATCCCATAATGCAGCATTCCAAAATGAAGCTCCAAGCATAAAATGAGTAAGCAATGGAAGTACAGGGAGAGATATTTTATGAAAATTTTGTGGCAGGAACAATGAAATGATGACATCGGAAAATATTATGCTGCATCTCCTTTGGAGTGGGAGTATGATGATACACAAATGTATTAGGTATCGCAGCTTATGTATGGTTTCCTATTTATATGAAATAGGGGAGTAAATATTGTGTTTTGACTTCTAACCCTACTGACCCTATTGTCAAAATTAAAAATAAGAATTTGTCTCCTATGTACTTACATTTGAAGAATATTTTAAAGATACAATTGAACTTTGATGGCTCAAACTGCAGAAGCTTGATAATCATGAATGTTTACTGGACCCTTTGTTCGAATTTAAGGGGGTAGACCTGGGGTAGGAGGAGATAACTCAGGTTTTCACTTTTTAAATACTTACACGAACAAATAGAATCATTACAATAGGTATTATCAAAACTTTAAAATTGTAAAAAAAATTTCCATACAGCAAACAAATATTAAATTTGTGATGAAAACAGTTACTCACCATCCAGTTATTTATAATGAATGCATTTAATTCTACAGTTTTGCAATAGTGTCCAAAGATAATGAAAATATATAAAAGTCGGATTTTTTCCAAGGGAGGTAATTTATAGCACGGATTCAGCAATTTTATTGATTTTTACCCACTTTATTCTAAATTAAGAAAAAACGGGACGGTAGAATTTTCTAAAATTTTAATATATGTTACATATACTTGTTTTCTTTCTATTCTCAGTTTTTGGTGAAAAATTAAACGACATAATTTTTTACAAGAAGTATAGGAGTTTCCGCGGATCCAATTAGTGACATCACAAAATGTAATTTACATATGCAAATAGATTTTTGGTTGGCAAAGCCGAAGAATTATCACTATATAGCATTGGGATAGAATTTTCAAACTTTGATAACTTTTTTATTAAATGCACGATTTTGGATCTGTAAAATGCATGTTAAACATTGAGATATTCATATTTTTTCTACCGATTTACTTTTTAATAAAAATTGATAAATATTTTTTCATGTGAATTTCAAAAATGTGAAAGTTTCAAAAAATTATATGGTTTACAAAATACGCTAATTTTATATATATTTTAAATAAAAAGCTGCAAATTTTTACATCCTGTAAAAGTGTAAACATTCCATAATTGAGATCAAAAAGAATTATCCATTTATCTTGAATAACAAATTCTCACCAGTTAATTGAATATGACATTTTTATGACCCTAATTAAGGACCACGATTTCTTGCCAACCAAAGTTAATTTTTCAAGCTTGTGACGTCACGGCGGAAACTCCTATTTAATAGTGATAAAAAAAGAGTGAAAATTTCAGCCTATACTATTTAGAACACCCATGTATTTCAGTTCAAACTAGTTAAATTTCCTATCATCATACATGCTTACTTTCACACATGTCTAAACTACAGAATTTTACATTTGAAATAATCTTGAATCGAATACAAATTTAATTAGAGCCTATTTTATACACCACAATCAAGTCCTGAACAGACCAAATAACATGAGGAAACAGGGTATCTTTGATGACCACTAGACATAAAACGGGACGGTGAAAATTGTTGAAAATTGCGAAAGTCGACATGAACATGTGTACTTTCAATGCTTAAAATATTTAAAAAATTAAACGATCGGAATATTTAAGGCCTACCCAGGTCTACCCCCTTAAACACAGTTTGATTTTGAAAGCTCGAAGACACCATGGAGCTCAAACTGTTCTTATCAGTCCCTTGGGTGTTCGAGCCATTGAAATTTGACTGTACTTTTCCATATTAATATACATGTATATAATATCTCACCATCAAACAGGGGGGGGCCAATATATTAATCTATATAATGATAATTTGATAAGTTATCAATACAATTTCAAACATCTGCTACTACAACGTATCAAATCTATTTTTGACAAAATTGTTTAACATTTAAGATGTATTCAGAAACAAGAGAATAGCATGCTATCAAGCTTAGTTTTATGTCTGGAAGATCCTTCTGATGCCCCGTAGAATAAGAGAGAGACAAGAACAAAGAACATACCAAATGGCTGAAGGGTGTCGAACACAATTTTTGTATACATGCATTCTGAAGTTTATTTTGCCCCCAAGAGACTGAAAGGTCACTTTGATTTTTTTTTTTGGTCAATTGGACAAACAATTGAAACGTTGCTACCATACTTAAGAGGAACAGGGAGTTCCCTTTCACACAATCACTCAAATTTTCACAATTTCTCTACAAGAATATATATTTTTTTCAATATTTTTACCAGTCATGTATCAGGCAGTAGACAGTTTCACATCTCCACACACAATTTTTGTAAAACACACCATAAGTCACCAGTTATATATAGTACCTATCCTTTAAAGCGAAAATGAAATTGACATGGAAATCTACAACTAGCGACTGTATCGCTCACCTGAAAAATGCTTCCTAAAAAATGATGTTTTTTACCAATGGGATCTAATGTTTGGCTATGTTCTCCATTAGCACCTGTGTTTTTTGTCTGATCCTATTGAAATGATTAATTTTTGCAATGGACCTTCTATACATTAAGTTAAATTTGCTTGAATAGTTTCAGAGAAGGTAATGAAAAGGAATGGTTTTCTCATACCGGGCTCCAATGTGAAACCATGTTCTGCACAGCAGACCATCTGTAAAGGTTTGGTGAATTTGCTTCAGTGGTTTCAGAGGAAAAATGAAAATGTGATTTTTCCCATAGAGTCCAATGTTATGTTCCATGCCGGCAGCCATGTTTTCTATCGGATTGTAAAGAAATGATCAATCATTGTTAAGAACTTACCATACATCATTGCTGTAAAGTTTGGTTGAATTTGCTTCAGCGGTTTCAGAGGAGATGATGAAAATGTAATTTTTCCCAAAGGGTCCAAAGTTAAATTATGTTCCCTGCTGGTGGCCATGTTTTTAATGGATGGGAACGAAATGAGCAATCTTAGCAAAGGACCTTCCATACATCCTTCCTGTAAAGTTTGGTTGAATTTGCTTCAGTGGTTCAGAGGAGAAGATGAGAATGTGAAAAGTTACAGGACAAAGGACGAACGGACGACGGACGCCAAGTGATGGAAATAGCTCACACTGACCCTTTGGGTTAGGTGAGCTAAAAAGGAAGCCTTCATGGGGCATTTAAGATTAATAAACTATATATGTTTTAGGTAAATACTTCTTATATTGATTTAATCCTAAAATATATTCATTTAAGGTATATTTTGCTTTTTGAAGAAATGTTTGTGACCTTTTTATCAGCCAATGAAATCACGAGATCACTCATTCTCTCTTGAGGGAGGTCGTCACTTTCTTTTACCTTAAGAACATTTATAAAATGAGTACCCACCTAATGGGACCACAATCTGGAAGAAGCCCCAATAGATGGATTTCCCTATATTGCAATTTTAAAAATATTAACCAATATCAATTTATGATAATATAATCAATTTTTGAATGGAATTCATAAGCCAATCAAATTTACCCATAATGCTCTAGTTCTTGATATGATGAATGATTTATTGATTTGATGATGTTTAATGCCCAGATTTTCTCATATCTCAATTTACTGTGGAGAGAAGAAGTTGCTAATGTCATCAATTTGACTTTTCCAATTATCAGCAATTAGGACACTAAACATTTGTTCTTTGATTTCAGTTTTTTGAATTAGTGTCAAAATTTCAAAATTGCACTGATTTTACTATTCATAATGCAAGAAACTTTTGGCTTACAATCCCTAATTTCTCTTTTCAAAATGTGATTATACACATGTGTACTAATGGCCTTCAAAGTCTTTTCTTAATTCAAAATCAATGTATAATCAAGCGGTATTTGGTTTTCTGTCTATTTTTTCCAGTGGTTAATCTCAAACCTCTTTCAGTGACAAATGCAATGTAGCATTTCACAGAAATTTTGTCCTTTTTCAAGGGAAGTAACTCGACTTAGTCTGACAAACTGGTTTCCCTTTAACACAATCCTAGTGAAGAGCATGGCAATTATATGTAATTTCAGAAATATTTGAGAAAATCTATCATGTATACAATGCAAGTTGCATAAAATAAATTGAGTAGCAGATAAGAATCATTTTTATCCCAGTTCATAGTGAGATTAATTCCCATATGACATGGAATCACATAAATCGGGCTATTGAAGAGACAACACACTGAATCGCAATCCATAAAAATAAAATAACAAATCATTTTCTTAATAATAAATTAACCAGAGGCTCCCAGGAGCCTGTATCGCTCACCTGTCTTTCAGTTGCCTTAATCAAGGAAACATTGTAAGTTATACAGTTGATCTTCAGTTTCTCAAACTTTTGTAGCTCGAACACCTCCAATATCTTGAACTGTTTTTAAAGTCTGATCATGTTTTACTATATTTCTTTGTTGGGCTTTTTTGACAAAAAACGTTCTTGCTAAGGACCACTTTCGACACCAGTTTTGAAGTCGAAACGTCATTTTGTAAATGGCAGTCAACAAACAATTTTCAAAACCGGTTTTGAAGTCGCATCATCAATATCTATTTTGAAACCAAATTTCATTGAAATCGGACAATGTTGAATTTTCCCGCCTTTTTATGCGCCATTTTAAAAATGGCGGTCAATGAACAATTTTAAACATCAGTTTTGAAGTTGCGACATCAATATCTATTTGGAAACCAAATGTCATTGAAGTCTGACAATGTTGAATTTTCTCGCCTTTTTTGGTGGCCATTTTGAAAATGGCGGTCAACGAACAATTTTGAACACCAGTTTTGAAGTCTCAACATCAATATCTATTTGGAAACCAAATTTCATTGAAATCGGACAATGTTGAATTTTCCCACCTTTTTTGACGGCCAATTTTTAACATCAGATTTGAAGTTGGGACATCAAGACCTATTTGGAAACCAAATGTCACTGAAATCGGACAATGTAGAATTTTCCTGCCTTTTTGAAAATGGCCGTCAACGAACAATTTTCAACACCGGTTTTGAAGTCGCAACGTCAATATCTATTTGGAAACCAAATTTCATTGAAATCGGACAATGTTGAATTTTCCCGCCTTTTTTGGCGGCCATTATGAAAATGGCAGTCAAAGAACAATTTTCAACACCGGTTTTGAAGTCACAACATCAATATCTATTTGGAAACCAAATTTCATTGAAATCGGACAATGTTGAATTTTCCCGAGTTTTTTTGGGGCAGCCATTTTGAAAATGGCGGTCAAGGAACAATTTTCAACATCAGTTTTGAAGTGGCCACAGCATGGCAAACATTTCATCAGTTTACACTTGACCTTCATCTTCTATAGTTTAAGGAATAAAAGATGAAAAATACGAAAATTTAAAAAATTCGGTGAAAAAAGGGCAATAACCCCTACAAGGGTTTATGGATTTTCTTCAAAATTTCGAGGTGGGTAGATCTTGATATGCTGAACATTTTTGCAATTTACACTTGACCTCTATCTGTTACACTTTTTGAAATAAAAAATAAAAAATGCAAAAATTTTGAAAATTTTGAAAATTTAACGGAAAAAGGGCTATAACTCAGAGATGGGTTTTCAGATTTTCTTCAAAATTGCAGGGCAGGTAGATCTTGCCATGCTGATCATTTTTACTCTGTCAGATTTTTGATATCTGTAACGGTTTTCGAGTAATTGGCCAAAAACTGCAATTTCCCCCCATGTTCTATTTTTAGCAACGGCGGCCATGTTGTTTGACCTACTGCCTAATCGAACACAATTTTGTGAAGTCATACTCTGGTGATGATTCAGGCCAAGTTTGGTTACATTTGGCCCAGTGGTTTCAGAGGAGAAGATTTTTGAAATTGTTGACAAACGGACGAAGGACCCATAGTGATGGCAAAAGCTCACATGGCCTTTAAGGCCAGGTGAGCTAAAAACCTGACTCTTTTTCGCTTTGTATATTCAATAACTTTCATACATCATTTAAATTTGAAACACATATATAGCAAAACGAAACTTACAAATTATTATGCAAATTAGGTAATTTTGCATTTTCAATATTCAGTTTCTTGATTTTTAGGCAACATTGTAGGAAAATGTGAAAAGAAGGATTTTTATAATTCCACACCTAAATTGAGTTTTTTGTACAGTACTTTAACTAAACAGTGTATGACCTATTTTCATGAAATGATTCCTTAATGTTTACAAATGCCTAAACATAATGCATTATTCATATAGATGGCTTAATTATTCGCATATATTAATAACACATATAACTGATCTGTTACAATAATGGTTGTTGCTGCGGTAACTGTTGATAAAATTGTTGTTGTCCGGGTTGCTGAACACTATAATTGTTTTGTAACACAGGTTGTGATTGGATGGTAGTCTGTGGAGGGTTATGGGATTGAACACTAGAAACGTCTGATCTGATTGGTGGTTGGCTGTACATGTTTTGTTGATCTGTTCCAGAACTGAAAGTAAAAGTACATCATAAAATAACATATGATTTTATACCAACAAATATACAGAATAAACTGAACTTTGAGGATGACATGTCCCTTCAAAGGTTTATATAGTGTGGCATTTTGGTAATGAAATTTTTGTCTGTAAGACACATGATGCAATCACAAGACGTGAATTTGTCGACTGACTCAATAATTATTGTATTGTATTGTGACTTCCAGATGAAGAATAACAATTACAGATATGATCTATTCATTTCCCCAACTCTGTCATTAAAATCAACTCTTTATCCAAAACTAATGTAAGTGGAGAATAAGTGCCTTCCAAATCCTCAATAATTTTTTCCTGGAATACCATTTACACTAAATAGCACCTGACAATTCTACTTTTGTTTTGCATTTTTGATTTTTGTTTTTGGTCTGTTTTTTTGTTAATTTTTGTTTTAAATGAAGAACAACAATAAAAGTAATGGTCTATTCCTCTCTTTTGGTACAAATTTTTCATCTGACAGAAGAGACATCAGAAATTTGTTCTAGGATTGGCTTCATATTGAATATTGAACTTTTAACAAACAGTAAAACTTTGCAAAACCAACTAGTAAGCATATAAAACTGGTTTAACTGTTACTGTACACTAAACTTGGAACTAACAATTAGAATTAGGTTAAGTTATACCAAAGATACTGTATTGTTACGGTTCAATATTTTCCTTCATATACTGAACCATTCCCCATACCAACTTGTGGTATCTATAAATCTTACACTTTGTTCATGTTACTAAATTTACCTTGAATAATTCTGTGCATTGGATACCTGTCCTACATAATTCTGTGTTGGTTGTGACATTTGAGGCAAATGGCCTTGAACTTGTGGTGTCATTTGTGGCATCTGGCCTTGACTTGGCACTGACATTTGACCTCCGACCTGTGCATTTATTTGTGGAATGAATTGTGGTTGATTACTATACATCTGAAAATTGAAAAGTATTTATGATGAAAGATTCTAATGCAGTATTTATATAACTCATCAAAACTTTCCATCAAATGCACAATTAACATACCTCAGACAAAGTTAGTTATATTTTCAGTCTGATTCATTTTTCAAAAGAGAAAATACAACTTTAAATTAACTGATTGCAAAAAATCGAAATAAGAGTGCATTATTTGAATATCTAAGGGCATCAATCTTGATTCAACAGTTTAAGAGTTCCATTACATTGCAACCAGTAAACTGCATTTTTGACTGCCAAACCTAGGATTGGTGCACTTGCATATTCAAATGATGTACCACATCATGCATGATTTGCTATCACTTTTTAGAAATTTCTATTGGCCAACCATGAGATCTCATTGGTTGTGATCAATGCCACCTAGTAATTGCGTTACTACAAAACATTAATATTACAAGAAAAACAAACACAGAACAGCAGTTCCACACTAAAAACTCCAAGGTATCAACTCACCACAGACTCATTTATTATATTTTAAAACTACGTATCAAGCGATATGCAATTTTTTCTCATTTAGAAACCTATTAATTTATGTTTACATTTAAACATATTTTGAATAAAGTACAACTGAAATCAACTACTTTAATTATCCACGTCAATCCATTTAAAATACCTTATGCCGAGTTCATAATGCATTATAAATGAAAAAAAATTAAGTTGAAGAATACATAAAAAGTAGATCATGAAGTCTTTGTTTGAATTAATATACATGTATAATTCAAATGCATTGATAGACTAATTGGCATCTACTATCATTGACAAATTACTGGGTAACACTAACCTTCATTTTCTTTGGCAAAAGCTCTCATATATTTATGTACTATCACAATGTATGTCCACTTAAAATAAAGATGTTTTTGTGTTGTGAAATGTATCAGCCTAACATACATGTAGTTGTATACACGCAATCTCATCATCATATGAAACAAGCAACGTGCCCACTTGTTTTGCATTTGAGGGTACATGTACCCTTTGAATTTAAATTTGGGGATACAGGGTGTTTTTTGAGGGTACATACTTATACCAAGTTATATCCAACAGTTTTACCTCTCTACTTAAAATGGCTTTGCAAGGAACCTATCAAGTTCCATGACATATAATGACAACTATTTTCCTTTCACATTTGATGTGAACAATGCATTTCGATCTGAAAAACACAATATTCAATGATCAATTTTTAAAATTTACGTGCATGCACGTTTTGAATTGTGAAATTGTACATGCATGTTTTCTAATGTACATGAATTACGTACTGCAGTACGTGAATCAGCACGCTGACAGGATCTCCCCCATCATGCCATTCTTACTTACTTGACTAGAGAAATCTTGAGGGAGTTGTGGCATCTGCATGGGTAGGGAAGCATACGGGCCCGTTGGTATGCCACCTTTAAAACTATATGGAGTTGGAGTTTCTTTCATCAAGTTGTGATACATCTGTAGGGCCTCCATAACTTTAGTATTTAATTCACATAGACCTGCATGTTTCCTAAAGAACAAAAAATTGTGTATTGAATCCAATGAGTTTTAATTTGATGTGTATTTTATAATACACATCTCATAAGAAGTAGGAGATGCTTATTCTACTTGTGCACCTGATCTCACCCATGGTTTAAATATACATGTAGGTTCCACAACGAGAAAACTAGTTGATTATGAAATTTCTCGCATTGAGTTTAATAAATTTTGCAAATGTTTGAAAGCGAGCCTTGCCGAGCTTTTAATAATTTGAAAATTTATTACGAGATGTGAGAAATTTCATAATTAACCTGTTTTAAGTTAAGGAAACTGTTTCTCTAATGACTGGACAAAAACACTGAGGACTGTATTCTGAATAAATATGGCAGGAAATTTCATCAAATTTGTTCTCCTCTCTAGAGAGGAGAACAAATATTTCGACAACGTTCAGGAAATGTGAAAACTGGATCGAAATGAGAGAAATTTGCGTCCACGTTTTTCATCACTATGTGTGTTTCCTTTTCTCTTTTCTGTTCCGTACTTATGTAATGTCTTTGTGTCTGTGTTTCCGATGCTGTATTAGGATTATTCCTTATTAGACTGATGGTTCAGTTTTCACTTACTTTAAGACAAGACAAAACAGACAAATGCTGATCAATCTTTGTATACAGTGAACCCATTTGGGAGTAAACTAGATGATTAAAAGTTTAAATAGGACACATTTATTCCTTTTTCAAACTTCTGTTCAGCTTGATGTCTGGATCATTTTAATAAAAGTTTTCAAAATGCTATTTTTCTAAAGAGTCTGATTGCACTTACTACACAAGACAATTTGCTGATATCACACTGACCCTGACCTTTATGTATACTACTATGTATCATTACTGTGTAAATTTAAAAAATGCTGCAAATACATGTAATTTACTGTAAGATTATTGTAATAAAAACTGCAGGAATTTTATCCATGAATTTCAAGACCATTGATAACCATACGCAATGACTGTTTTCATGTTTTTCACTCCTGGTAAACACATTGTATTTTGAAGACAAAATACAAAATAAATGCAACAATTTCTCAATTTATGGTTTACCGTAAATCTGAACTTACTTGTCAATTTTCTCTAACTCTGCATCAATTAAAGGTCCCATGGCCTTACATTGTTCTGAAAAGATAAATGTATATAAATAATTATACAATGATGTGACCTAAATTTCAAAAAAACATAGAAAGCAGCCACAGCCTGCTAAGCTCATCTCGTTGCGCAGCAATGTCACATGTTACACATGTCAGTAAACAGGAATGGACTATAATCATTCTTTATAACAGATTCAGTCATGCATAAATTGTAGTTAACAGACTGCATCTGAAGCATGCATTGTTGTTGTCATCCCAAAATGCATCATACATACCAATATGGTTGATGTAGGCCATGTCAGTAAGCGGGAATGGACTTTAACCATTCTACCTAACCAAGTCGCTCATGCATAAAATGTAGGTCAGAGACAGCATCCAAAGCTTCATTCCAGTTGTAGTCCCAAAATGCATGAGGCATACCAATATGGTTGATGTGGGGCATGTCAGTAAGCAGGAATGGACCTTAACCATTCTTCCTAACCAGATGCGGATGCGGACGCCGACACACAGATGCTAGGGGTGTCACGTGAGGCCCCCCCCCNCCCCCCCCCCCCTCCTCACTTCGTGAGATGAGCTAAAATTTGACAAGTTTGAACGAAAGGCTCCAATCATCATTTTCTTTCCATGAGATGTGCCAAATCTCATTCCATAATAATCATATGTAATCTGTTCTCTCTGTTTCTCTAATAATGACTTAAATATATATATATATATATATGTGACCAATTTGTCAGTCATATTTTTTAGAGATATATTAATAAACATTAACTGAGGATTCATAATTTTGTTTTTTTTTAATTGATTTTTAAACTCTTCAAAAAGTCATTTTCTCTTTTTGGCCAGATATTCTACATTGTATATTTGCAAATAAATGAAAATATGAAAATATTCATGTCCCTCTGTTGTGTCTTTGTTGTGATACCGTCTGAGAAAGAAGATAATTGCTATGCAAAAAGCTAAAATTACTGCATGGTCTCAGCTTATGAAAGTCAGTAATAGATCAATTGTCCTAAAACAGGAAAATGGCAAAGGCATTGGAACAAAAAAATTTTAAAATTCGTAAAGGTTCCTCGGAACCATGTGTCTCGCCTGCTCAGTAAGGTATCATTATAATCAGGACTATACTAACGTTTATATACTTTCTGTATTCCAAAAAAAAACTGGTCTGAAAGAGTTTCAGGAATTTACCAAAATTGGAATCAAATATTTTTGCAATTTAGGAATTGAAAATGACTGTTTTCACCAAAATGCATTTAAATTGGCATGGTTGCTTGGCAAAATTTCAAAAAATAAAAGACCTTGAAGAGTTTCAGGAAATTTACCATAATTGGAATCAAATATTTTTGCAATTCCATTATTGATAATTACTGTTTCATCAATATATTTTTAAAAAAGTATGGTTGCTAGGTAGAATTCCAAAAATTAATAGGTCTAGGAGAGTTCCAGGAAATTTACCAAAAATCGGAATAAAAATTTTTTGCAATTTTATTCATTAAAATGTTTGTTTATTTCAAATTCACCCCAAAAACCATGGTTGCTAAGAAGAATTTCAAAAAATTGCATGTCTTGGACAGTTCCAGGAAATTTACCAATGTTGGAACCCTGTCTTTTATTTCTTATGCATTTAAAATTATGCTTGGCATCAAAAAATTGCCTTATTTTCAAAATTATACGTAAAAATTTCAAAAATTATCAGTCTTTGATATTTTCAGGAAATTTACCGAAGTTGGAACCACAATGAAAATTCCAACAGCTTGTTCCATATCTCCACACTGCATGCAGCAACGTCCAATTTTAATGAAATTCTGTTAAGATACAAACACTTAATTCACTTTTATTTGTGGATTAACATTGAAATATTTAGCAAAAAACTAAGTTCAAATACGCAAAAAATATGGAAAAACCAAAAAAAAAANCCCCCCCCCCCCCCCCAAAAAAAAATTCCAATTTTTTTCAGCTGGAGATAATTTTCTGTCCATCATCTAAGTTTTGAACACTTATCAATAAATTCCTATAAGATTTAATAACTTTATTCAACTTCTAAAAAACTTTAATCTGTGGGTTAACATTCATTTTTTTTGCAAAAAAAAACTAAGTCCAAATACGGAAAAAATACGGAATAAAGGGCTACGCCAAGCGCAGCATGATACGACCGCAGCATGGCGACCACTGAAATTTCAACAAAAGTAGTTTAAAGTGAATGTGGACACAGTAAAGAGCTTGACACAATAATTAGATGGACACAAAAAGAAGCTAGACACAGTTAGTAGCTAGAAACAAAATAGGGAAAAAACCCTTTTGATTACTTACTGATAGAAAACCGTAAGAGCTATGCAAAATATGTACTATCAACTAAAACTTTACATCCATAGAAATTCAAAGAAAAAATCCATCGAAATCTGATGAAAAATAAAGATATGACACATTTAGAAAAATTGCAATTTTGGCCCCTTTGACCCCTTGTAGCTCCGAAACAGTAAGAGCTACAAAAAATCCGTTGACATACTACTGAAAGCTTAGATCAAGAG
>MJUU01009605.1:67215-87580 GCA_002080025.1 Modiolus philippinarum
TGCGCGGTGATCATCACATCGAAAAACTAGGATTTTCCCTGATACTATTTATGGGTACACGCTGAAGTGTTTAACAGTGATGTTAACCTCACGTGCTTAATTGCGCGGTGATCATCACATCGAAAAACTAGGATTTTCCCTGATACTATTTATGGGTACACGCTGAAGTGTTTAACAGTGATGTTAACCTCACGTGCTAAATTGCGCGGTAATCATCACAATTTTAAAAGGAAAGCGAGGTACTGATTTATCCAATCAGAATCTTGTATATTTATAGTCATATAATAATTTATGTTATAGAACTAAGTGCCTTGGAGTGAATCACTTTCCGGTGAATATAACATAATTGATATTGCGGTATTTCAATTCCATGTATTACCAACTTCGAATATTTATTGAAGTTTTTGTCGTTAAAAGAAAGCAATTCATCTTATAAGTTTCCTTTCTTACTCGATAGTATTTTTCGCCACCATCTTGACTCCATATGCTGTTCCAAACGCACCAACTCGTCAGTTGCATTGGCACAATAGGAACATGTTCTGCACAGGTGTTCTGACCCACACGATTATTGTTAGTGTGCGGAAGCTATAATCGAGCACCACCATGCTGACACGAAGAAAAACAAATTCGAGAAACGCCATAACTTGTCAATGATTTTTCATCGCTTAATTGCAATGTTAAATCTCATGATTTTAAGCGCAGTTAAGACTATGATTTTTATAGTAGTTTGGCACTATCAATATTCGTCCCTAGATTCTATTTTCATATTAAACATACTCAATCGATAGTATCGGGTACGAACTATTTTGGGGACGAAAATTATACGATTAAAGGGAGTTAATCCAAATTTAAATAAAAAATATTCGGCGATTAAATTTCACGGTTTTCTCCCGGTCTTTTTTAAATTTTTTGGAATTTCACGGCTTTTTCCCGGCCGGGAACACCTCAAACGAAATTCCCGGCTTTTTCCCGTTTTCCCGGTCTTGTGGGAACCCTGACTAGAGGAAGCCAAAGAAAAAAATCCCATCTAAATCCGTTGAAAAATAATAATTTTAGGTTATCTGCATGTTTGCAATTTTGGCCCCATTGGCCCCTCAGAGTTCAGAAAGGTAACAAGTTATCAAAAATATGATGGTGCAGCACCATGTTAATTTTTCATAAGGAATCCATTGCAAAAAATTGAATCAAAATCTGGCTTAATATGAAAAATTAAAATTTTCAAAATTTGCCCCCTTTTGGCCCCATTTATCTCATGAACTGTACATGCCAAGTGAAATCCGTTGACATACCCCAGATTGGAAATTTGCTAAGGAGCAAACTGAAAGAAACCCCATCAAAATCCAATAAATGATAAAGATTCTACAGTCAAATATGTGAAAACACCCTTTTTGGCCCCTTTTTCTGAAACTGGCAGGGCCAGGAACACAAAGTTAAATCCAGGGCTAAGGCATGTGCCAAGAAACATCATAATAAAATTTATAAATGATCCGTCCACTAGAAACAAATTTATGCTGTCCAGAGACACGAAAATACCCAATTTTACCCCTTTTTGGCCCCTTTTTCTGAAACGGGCGGTGCCGAAAACCCGATATTAAATCTTGGGCAAAAGCTTGTGCCAAGAAACCTCATACTAAAATTTGGAAATGATCCATCCACTAAAACCAAAGTTATGCCGACCACAGACGCCGACTACGACTGGGCCATACCATAATACAACCACAAATTTTTGCGGTCGTATAAATATCGTGCAGTAAGAGTAACAGTCTCTCAGTAGTGTGATCAGTGGAAAGGATTTCTGTTTATTAGGAAATTAATGTGATTATGCACTTTTTTCCCCATTTTATTGATATTTCATTTATAGGAAGACATAAGAATCTCCATGATAGATTGAAATGCAAGGTCTATTCAATGTGATTCAACCTAGTTTGCATGTTTTCCTTGAGTTCTTAGTTTAAAAATATTTTATTAAGGCCATACAAAATTAATTAATTGGTTCTCAGGCAATTTTTCATTTAAAATGATGAGGGAGGGAGGTGATTTTTTTTATCTTTTTATTTGCCAAAAAATAGATGAGGCAGCTTTTTACATTGTAAAAACCACCAAAAATGTAGTGAGGGAGGTGATTTTTTGTTTTTATTTTATTGAAATGGCAAAAAATAGGGTCAATGAGGGGCTTTTTTCAAGCCTCAAACTAGATGAGGGAGGGCCTGTGAACCAATAAATTATTTTTTTATGGCCTAATATAAATACATTGCATATTGTGAAATTTGTATGTGATTTAGAAAACAAAGCATAAATGCTTTTATATATTCCTCAGTAGGAGTTACATGTATATAGAATTGATGACTTTGTATTACTTATCATATAATAAGACAATCATGTAAATAAAATAACCCTACCTGTCATCTAGAACACTAATAAGCTCTCCTGCTTTGAAGGTCAGTTCCTACCTACCTGTCATCTAGAACACTAATAAGCTCTCCTGCTTTGAAGGTCAGTTCCTATCTACCTGTCATCTAGAACACTAATAGACTCTCCTGCTTTGAAGGTCAGTTTCTACCTACCTGTCATCTAGAACACTAATAAGCTCTCCTGCTTTGAAGGTCAGTTTCTACCTACCTGTCACCTAGAACACTTTTGAGCTCTCCTGCTTTGAAGGTCAGTTTCTACCTACCTGTCATCTAGAACACTAATAAGCTCTCCTGCTTTGAAGGTCAGTTCATTATCTTCTGCAGCTTCAAAATCATACAGGGCCTTTACCTACAAAACATAATTTGAAAAGAGTTATAATTTGTCATGCTGTTGATCAAGACTATCACTATAAAATAAGGATATTTTAGGATCAGGTTTTATATTGGTTTATAGATGTAAGTGGATATCTTAGGGTACCAGTAAAATTTTACTTTCCTAAACTTTCTAAGTCTATTAAAGGTTGTATAGAACCCAGTTGAAAGTTTCTGTACCAGTCAAAACTTACCTTCCTAACCTCTTTAGGTTTACTACTGGTTGAATACAGATCAGACGATACCTTGGGGTACCAGTCAAAACTTACCTTCCTAACCTCTTTAGGTTTACTACTGGTTGAATACAGATCAGATGAAGGATAATTTGAGACACCAGTGGGATACAGGCTGGATGTTTTTACTGTAGACTTCTGTGATTCTTGTAATGATAACTGTATGGCTGTAAAACAGGTAAAATGTATGGTTCAACAAGCTTTTAATGACAAAAAAATTACATCTGTTTTCTGTCCCAAACTAGAAAACAGAGTAGCTTACTCAATTAATGACAAATTATAATCACCCAATCAAATCTGTTCTTACATCAATGTGAATAAAACTATTCAAAGTAAATTTGTCAAAGGATGTAAAGTAATGTTGTATTAAGTCTAATATCAAATATTTGTTAATGCATCCTTTGTGTGTGCATTGAGCATCATCTACACTATGACATGCATTTTTTTTTTATCAAATTTAATGTTTAAAATATACAGCTACCCTGTAGTACATGTACTATTGCATTGACTGATTGATTGTTGTAAATTCAAATAAGCAATACTTCAGATACAGTACAGAAAGAGACGTACCATAACAAATCACTTGGAAAGACACAACATTTAATCCTTGAGACATAAAATCACTTTGATAGACCTTAAAGGCCATAAAACAGAGTGGGGAGGATTAAATTTTATTACCCATTTTACCTGTAATTTCTTTGAAGTTTACCTGCTTAATTAGATTTTTACCTGTAAAACAGTAAATGTCCTGACAAAATGCCCCAATAAAAAAAAATTCAAGAAAAAATTAATCCCCATCACTTTCCAAGACATTCCCACTATCACAGTGATTAGTTATGGTACTTTCTCTAATTTCTAGCAAATTTAACCAACGCCTGACCGATGTGATAAAAATATTTCTTGTCACTAGTAAGAGAACAACTTGCGTGGAATTTCCCGCCAAATCTATTCGGAATATAATCCTTGGTGTTTTACATTATGTCATTAGAGAAACATTTTCTTAAACACATTAATTATGAAATTTCTCACATTTTGTTAAATAAATTTTGAAATGTTTAAAAACTCGGCAAGCCTCGTTTTCAAACATTTGCAAAATTTATTTAACTCGATGTGAGAAATTTCATAATCAACTAAACTATATGTATACAGAGGAAAAGAACCTCATAAAATTTGGTAATCATGCGAAAACTTTGTGAGTACAGCAAACCAATTTATTTTCACTGATAGTTTATTTCGCATTTTGTCTCTTCTAGTCATCTTCACTACAACAAATTTTGCTGAGATTGAAATGCTTGTGGAGATTTATTTTGTGATTTTTTTTTCAATCTTGCAAAAATTGTGAAAATAAATCGCTCGCAATAATTAGTTGGTTTACAGTCTTTCATGACTTCCCTTCTGCACATCACCTTCATAGCAATGAAATACGATACATGACAATAATTCTGGTGTGTAACAAAAAGAAGTAAAAATAAAACCTTTGGCTAAATCATCTTCTTCCTCTCTACTTTGTGCTACATTTGGATCTGAACTTAATGTCAAAGTTTTCTTAGGCTGAAAAATAAAAATACAAAATGTACATGTCAATTAACACAGCATTACAAACTTCTTTGGTATGATAAAAAGAAACTAAAATAAATTTAAGGATGGTCACTCCTCAAATTCATAATGTCAAGGATTTGAAATCAGTATGCTTATTCATTGGAACATGAATCTTACATCATTTTAAGCAAAAAATATTGATAGGTCCGTGTGCTTGTTTCTGAGATTAAAGTGCCTGAAATTTTGGCGGGAAACCGAACTCCTCTAGATTTTTCATTAACTTTGCATTAAGGCATTCGACCTTTGGTATACAATGAAGATATAACAAGAATTTCATCAAATTTTGTCAGAAGATTATTCAAGATGTAAACAAACATATTTTGAAAAGAAAATTGGGGGTCAGTGTGCAAAATTTTCTAATGCATCATAATGGATAAAATACGAGAATTCCAAAAGTCAGAGACAGTTTCAAAAACCTGAGGAGTGACCATCCTTAAAGTCATAGACCTCTTCAGACAAACAAGATTAGGGAAGTAAAGATTCTATGTTTTCCATACAGGACTTTTTAGATTCCAACTTTAAATGTTATTGAAGGCATGAGTACCTCAAATACCGGAAACAGGAATGACTAAATATATATCCACTAAACAAAAAATCTTTTGGCTTGAAGTAAACCTAAAACTTCCCTACATGACAACTGTTTTACTAGATTTTCCTTGACGAAAAAAAAATTGAATTTGGACCCCCTACACATAGAATATATAAATATATTATCCTTAGCTCAACAGAGATAAATCAATAAGAATTCCCACTGGATGTATTGATTTTTTTGTGTAAGAAAATAAACTTCTCGTTGACAAAGTTTTGACACAAGCTCACAATACTCCAGCAACATCTGTACTATAATAAAGATGCTCCTTAAAGAGGTTAAGCTGAAAAATACATTTTACAAGTTGACCCTATGGTCCCTGATAAAAAAGACAATACAATGTTTGTGAAAAGCTTACCGTGGCATCTGGATCAGAAAAATCAGCTCCTTCTTTCTTCAAACTTTCATAAAACGATGGTATCAAACTGAAATATCCAAAAAGTGAAATTGTATAACTCAAATTTTTTTAACTTCTAATTTTTTGACAAATTTCAATCAAACTTCCTTTTATAGTATATCCATGGCAGAATCAAACTTTTCTAAACGTTGGCATCAATTTATTAATTTTAAAAGTTTTTGCAATACCATAATAACCAAGAAATTTAAATAGACATATACAATTTTCAAATAAAAGTTAAGTACATGTATAATTCACTTGATATTTTCAGATCTACAATCAAAGATGCATGCTGGTCACATTTTGGTATTTTTCTGAGATTTTCGGAATTCTCTGGTTTTATCCATTCAAAGGTGTTAATTTTTTTAACCAAGAACCCCGCTATTTTGTTACATAATTTCAATTGAAACATCTTTAGGGCTTTTCCATTAAATCGCATGCACCAGGGTCTCAAGGCAATTTTCTGCTACCCTCACAACCAAGGGTAATGGACAAATATGAGAATAGCAATAAGATACAAAATGGACAAGAACCCACAAGAATTTTTGTTTTCTGCCTTCTGACCCTGTACATCCTTTTTAATTGAATAGCCCTCAGGAACATTCTTACAAAATTTCATTAAATCCTTTTCATTTTGTCTCATTGATTCATGGACAAACATTGCTTATGCTAAACCTACGATAAATTTGTCAGAGTTCAGTTTCACGCTAAATCTTTAATCATTTATTTATCAAAAACGACATCATCAACCTACATATATATGTAGCAATTTTTTTTTTGGCTTAAATTACTTCTTTTTAAGTTTTCTAACAAAACATAACACTTTTTGAAATCCTATTTATTTGAAGTGGACTAGCAAATATCATTAAAACAATTCGCGTGAGATTTCAGGTCAAAATTGACTACTATTCATATGAGGTTTGTCCGACTTGTTAGTATCAGTTGGAATTGGAATTGGACAAGTAAAATTAAGAACTTCTTACCCACAGGATAAGTGAAAAATTCAAATAAAATGAAATTCTACACTGTTAGGACAAGTAACAATTCATTTCGGACGAGTAAATCTTAAGTGTACTTGCCCAATGGACAAATCTAAATAAAATTTATGTAGATGCCTGAATAGAATTTCATTTTTGATTAACATGTAGGCATCCTTCACATTAAGTTTTTTTTTGTTATTTGTTCTCTAATTTGGGTTTATGGTCTTCAAAATTTTTTTATTTGATCTGCACTAAGACACATAAGTTGTAAGTATAGCCTTATGCAGAAACTAAATTTCTATTAACTTCTGTATTTTGTTATTTACAGTCCTATTTGACTTGAGAATGGTTCAATTCATTTCAGTATTCAGGTCTGACTTTAGTAAAAATCACAATAGTTTTAAGTCAGATTTCTTTAGTATAAAACTTGTCTTTGCAGGTCATAACTACTGTAAACCGGGAAATTTTTGCGCCGTCTTTATTTTGCGATAAATTGACAGGATTTTAGTTCGCGCAGTTTTGAATTAGCGCTGCTAAATTGTTGACCATTGACTTCAGTAATACACAAGTATATTTGCGTCGTCTTAATTTCGCGATTATATTCCAACGCGAAAAGCGCGAAAATAAAACTGCCACGAAAATTTCCCGGTTTACAGTATGTACACAGCATTGAACTTTTCATGTCTGATATATTCACTTACTTTAATGATGGGTCGTCTTTAAATTCTTTCATTTCAGCCCATTTTTTCACCATATACTTCAACCGCTGAGCAACTTTTGGATGTGCCTGCAATAAAAATATTCAATACTCTTTTTTCTGCTTATTGTATTAGGTTGGAAAATATAAAGAATTTAATCAAGTTGAGGTACAATATCAAGAAATCTCAGACATTTGAGGCTATTTACTAAGATGTCAATACTTGAATGACTTATATGTTAATAATAAGGGCTTTTCTAGAAATAATTGTAGGGGGAAGGGTCAGAGGGCACGTCAAATAAAATTATATGGGTTGTGGGGTATATTGGAGACTTTCAATTGAAGAATCAATGAGACAAAGAAAGTGAAATTTTATGCATGGTGGGTCCTTTTAAAAAAAGGGCTTCTGACCCCACCCCCTCCCCAAACAATTATTTCTGGAACAGCACTAAGAGAATCATAATGTAGTGTTTGATAGTCTTCTTACATTTACAATTCACAACATATTAAATACATATGGTGTAGTACCAAGAATATTCCTATCCATACAAAATTTTCAAATCCTGTCAAACAGAAAGCTGATACCATAGAGCAACAACAACGCTTCCAATGTTCAACTAATTACAGCAGAAAACCTCTTACTTTACCCATGTTTTTCTTGCTGTTGTTAAAGATAGTTTCCTGCCTTCACAGGTAAACTGTTTTTTTAAAACTTCCCATTGTTACAACAACTTTAATTCATGCCTGAAGAGTTTCATCCTCTAGGAAAAATTTATCAAACTGATTAAATGACTTCAAAGTGATTACCTTGATTGGTAGAGAAAGAGAGAAATAAAACTTGACAAAACCAATGAATGATAGTTGGGGGTGGTATCAAACTTTTTTTCTGAATTTATTCATTAATTCATGAAGATATGAAGGTTAAGTGAAATGCATGTCTGATGAAGGGAAAAGAGTAAAGTCCTAAACAAATGGGAATAAATCCTAGTGCTGGCTTTATTTACTAGTAAAAAAAAATGTTACTGGTGAAATATTTGATTATAACCCCCCCCCCCCCCAAAAGGTGCTCCCTTATACATTGATTGTCAAATTTCAGAATGAAGAAAATTTTGTAGTTTTTCTTACTGAATTAGGTTTTAAAATAATAAGAAATATAATGGAATTAATATCTGTATCCATCATCTACAACTAGTTATACATGTATGTATGTTTTAAAATTCACCTTAAAAAGTCTGATACAATCCACAACTTTACTCATCATTTTTATCCCTTTGAAGTCATTAAATCAGTTTGATAGATTTTTCCTAGAGGATGAAACTCTTCAGGCATGTAAAAATGGGAAGTTTTGATCAAATAGTTTACCTGTGAAGGCAGTTAACTATCTTTAACAACTGCAAGAAAAACATGTAAGTAAAAGGCTATCCACAGTAAAAGAAAGCAGCACATCAAATTTGAAAGGAGCTTTTTCAGACAGAGAATTTTATGACAAAAAATAATGGAAAGAATGATGGACAGGTGGATGTATAGAAAACAAACGTTATTTCTTTTGCTTTCTTTGCTACTCAGTTGAACTTGGAAAAAAAAACCTTAGTCCTTAGTGGTCAGTTTGTGGTCAATGACTCAAAAAAATGTTATCAATAAGCCAAAATAGGCATGAAATGTTGGAAAGTACTGTGACATACCTTTTGACCAATAAGTGTCCTAGTTTCTGAAATGAAGTCTCTTGATGCTATCTCGAGATGGAACTGTTTCCCACAATTGTTTACACAGGCATCCAGTAACTAGAAATATAAACATGTAGAAAGTTGATAAAACATGCTCCCTTATAAAAAATCTACTTTTTACTACACTCAGATCTACATTAGAGTAAACAATCAAATGTTTTATGTTGTTTTAAATTTTCATGTTCAAAATGCTTCTTTCAAAAAATGTTCAGTCGGATGGATTCTTACATAATACATTAATACTAGAGGAATTTTAAATTGTGTTTACACATTGGTGGATTCTTGTATCATCCTGTTCACATTGATGAATTCTTACATCGATCATGTTACAATGAGCACTCAAGCATTTTCCTGCTTTCATGTTATTATATTGGATTTTTGATTGGTCATGTTCTAACTGCTGGAATTTCAACATTATCATTTTTACTGTGATGGAATTTAAAGTCACACCAGTGAATTCTTGCATTATAATGTTCTCATTGGCCAGTTCTTGAACTGATCATGATAATGATGAAAGATATCGATTCTTACATTGAGATATTTACAAATGTGAATTTCGTAATTTGTGACAGGTGCCACATGCGCAGCAGATCATGGCTATGATGCTTGCCTATCTGGAGCAACTGATCACGCCTCTGATTTTTACGGGGTTCACACTGCTGGTGCTAATGTTTTGTGGTGATATTGTTCAATTTTGTTTGTTTGTTGTGTCTTTTGTTTATGTTGTCCAAATTTATGTTGGATATGAATTGTCATGTTTTCTAGATTTTTTATTTTTCCCATTCTCCTATTTTGCTTTTGTTATTCATATTCCTACTCATATTCTGAACAAATCCGTTAAATTGGCTTTGGATTCTGGTGACCTGAAGACTTTACATATATACTGGCCTCTCACCGATACTGCCGATGTCTACTGAAATACATAAAGACTCTTTACCAAACCCTTCGGGCAGTTTTGAGTTTGATTTTTCTTCCATAGTGTGACAGTGTTTTACCAGCAGACTAGATTCCTTGAGCTAGCCAGCAGTTTAGTGGCGAGCACTCTTTGACCCTTCTTTCAAAATTATGTTTTGTAATGTGCTTTTTCTGTTCCAAGATAGTGGTCATTGAGTTAGTAGTCTACCTGTATTGGGTTTTATTCACATGTTTATGATACTATAGGGAAACGGGATAGAGAAAGGGGAGGTTTCGGTACCCATAAACCGGTTTAACCCTACCACTGGCTTTTGCTAGTGCCGGTACCAAGTCCGGCTATCCCGAGTTCCTATCGTTGTTTATGTTTGTCTCTTGTTTTAATTATTGTTTTTTTCTGGTACAGTTTGCTTGTAAATTGTGGCATGTGATTGTAGTTCCTGGCCATCGAAGGTGTTTGCTGTTATCCTGTTTTTGTAATCATACTTGTAGGTACCAGTTACCATTCTACTGGTATCCCTGTGTAACAATCAGTAATATAACTTACCGTTAATGCCTGCATAGAGACAAATGGAACTTTGTGGTTTAATCTCTTCACAATGGACCTCAAACTATCTCTTGGACTGAAGATGAAATCATAATAAAAACTACTATACATTTAGTAAGGAAACTTGTTTATATATAGATTTATTCCAAATAGGATACATTTAAATATGTACAAAGAAGTCTTTTTGACTTGCAATACTTCGTAACATGTCGGTAATAACTTCAACACGTGATGCTCTTTATACAAAACTACTTTGAACAGTATGAAAATTATCCTTCAATATTATATCTTTGTTATATTGCAAACTTTCTTGTAATCTGCACAACAGTTTTTTTTTTTTGAGTCATTATAAGATGGTGGAACATTCCAGCCCTAACAAGTAGACACCTCACTTTTTTTCTCATTTTCACATAGGGCTGTTCCAGGAAAACATACATAGGACGGGGGAAGGCACTTGAAAATTGTCATGACCACCCATAGATGCAAAATAATATTTTTTCTATTTACTTGTGAGTTCTGATTTGAATTTGTAACAACCACCCATAGCAGCAATTTTGAAGTGCCTTCCCCCCGTCCCATGTATATTTTACTGGAACAGCCCTTAATTGACCTTGTTTTGAGTGAAGTTATGTAACTATACGGAAACCAAATATAATGGGGAGTCTCCACATCAAACAACATGGACCAATGTCCACACATACTGGTATTTTATGTCCAAACAGAGTCGGAATTGCTCTGAAAAATTGAGGCTAAATTTTTATGTTTGAGGCCAAATTAATTTTTGGTGTTACAGCTGCATATGTTATCATGGACATTTCATCCTACAACCAAATGTCATTTTCCTGTCCAAGTAAAAACTTGCTTGTAACGTTCGACATACATGTATTTCAAAAAGAATATACATGTATGTAGCAGTGACATCACTTTGACGATATTAATACTATATATACATGTACTTACCCATTAGTTGTCGTAGAGATTTTATCAATGATGTCCATGATCAGGCCCCAGTCTTCTGTTGTGTTCAGCTCACTGGTAGCCTTCTCTGTTAGAAATTAAAAAAAAATATTTTATAGAAAATAAAATACCGAAGTTGCTGTTAATTTTGATTCTGAATATTAACATTTCTACAACTTTTGTCTTCTCAGTGCCAATTAAATCAAAATATTTGGAAACATGCAGAAAGGCTGATAGAGAACAAATCACCAATAAGACCTTAATAGAAAAGCCAGAATATAAATGATGTCCATGATCATGTCCCAGTCTTCTGTCATATTCAGCTCACTGGTAGCAATTCACCTTAAGAAAATAAAAAGTATTTTATAACATGTATAAGTGATGTCCATGATCAGGTCCTAGTACTTTAGTAGATTTCTCTGTAAAAATTTTCAAATGTGTACATACTTATAATCAGGCCCAAGTATTCTTTTCAGGTCTGTTAGGCTTCTATGTAGCAACAAAAAATTGCTGGATTGTAGAAAACTGATGTGACATGTTGTCTGCATTTTGCTGTCTTTGAAGTTACATGTTCTGTCAGTAAAACGCGAGCTGCTAATCACTGATGCTAAAAGTTTATTTGATTGCTGGATGGTACATGTATGTCCTCATAAATTGGCCGTAATCAATCGTACCGTATACTCCACACAGCGCTCTTAAACTTAATGGTTCATCAGACTTTGGAGTGAATCATACAGTACACACAGACAGGGATGTACCGTCATGTTTGAGTCTATATGGCCAGCTGGGCCCCTGGCAAATGGTTGTTCGTAGGCCAGCTTTATTTTCTGCTAGCCCTGTACTATGTGTATAAGGCCAAAAAAAAAATATGTGTGTTTCCGGTTACCCGACCGACCCTAATTTTTCCTTCCGACCCTAACGTTTTTTTTCCATACTTCAAAATGTTCTTGTGTGACATCACTCGTTTTAGCGGTAGTCTTCCGTTTTGTTGGAAGCAACACCACTCAGATGAGTCTTTTTCCACAACCGCTAGCATTATTCATCAGAAAATGCATGGAGAATCGTTAAAATCAACAGGATTCCCGACTCCTGTCGTCAAATCCGCCATTTTTACTCGTCTGATTTACACTTCCTGTTTTAGCGGTATGACTAAACACCGGAAATACGGCAATGACAAACATACAATGCAACGGACGAAAAATACGAAGCAAAAGAAAAAATTTTTTTGCCGACCTACCAACCCTATTTTCAAATACCTTGTAACCGGAAACACACATATATTTTTTTTTGGCCTAACAATAAATGTCAGAAATTTTGGTAGTCAGCTGGGCTACTAGGGGGAAACGATTCACCTTTTGTACCGAAATGGCGGTATCTTTTATCATGGTTCTGTTTACGGTATTGGATATGCCACTTACAATACGAACGATACACCTCTATTTACATGTGCACTGAAAAAAAAAAAAAATGTTGCCCTCCTTTTGGAAGCATTTTTTCTATTGAAAAATAAAAAGTACTTTACGTTTTTGGAATAAATCACATGAATTATTCTGATTGTTTCAATCTCCTGTGTTTTCTGCGATGTAATGAGAGACCTCAGTTGTAATGGCAGTTTCACCAGCAATTGCCAATGTTTTCAATCATGTCAGACCAGGGTGTTTTGTAACTGAAACACTCTGTGTGTACTGTATATAACTGTCAATCACTGTTATTATCATAAACACTTCTCGCCAGATTGATTCTTATGTTTACAATATCATGTTTATTTATATTACATTGTATTATGTTTTACATATAAAAGTTAGTAAGTAAATTAATTTTATTTAGCATGTTTAAAGTCAATGCATATATACATGTGTGTTCTAGATATGGGAAGCAACTACCCTTGGGTATTAAGGGCATTGCAGCTTATACAGTGGATTCCTTTTAATTGCATACCTTATTTGTCAGGAAAAAATATGCAATTAACAGGAATATTCTATTAAGAGGAGTTTTAGATCTTGCTCTAAAAACATGTCAATTAACTTGAAAAGTGTCAAATGAATCAAACACAGAGATTACAGTCTGTTTTTACAAAATTATTAATTAATTTGACATTCCATAATTAGATATACTAGTATCATTTTAATTAGTTTTTTCAGAATGATTTGCTAAAAAATATATACTTTTAATGTTAAATTTCACAAAACATGTCTTGATTTGAAAATGAAACTATTCAATTAACAGGAATTTCTTAACTATTCAATATTCAATCATGATAATTACTATGATCTTGAAGTTTATATTGATGTTCAAAATGCATATTCCGAGTTTCATTTAAATATCTTGAAAAATGAATGAATAAATCAAAGTTGAAGTTACTTAGATATATAGCGAAATATGGACTTTTTCACCTCCTGCACAAGTAAAGTGCCCGGATGTCCGGATAAGAGAATTGTATAATCACTGTTGTGCGTGTGGTGCACAGAAGGTAGCAGTGTTGTTGTGAATGTAATTCATGGCGGGATTGCATGAAATAGTGTAGAGTAGCGGCAATGGCCATAATACTCAGCTACACTACAAAACAAAACTTAAGTAAAAAACTGTTTCTCCAAATTCCTTGGGGATTTGTCATGGCAGCAATGGTTAAAACGGTGACTCTTATTTTTGCTGTAAAATTATGAACTAAAAGAGATATCTGAAAGGAAAACTATGATGGCACAAGGGTAAAAATGCAGGAAACTCTCCTGGGGACGCTTGAAACATGTGTCCAGTCAGTAGACTTTAGTTAAGGTTCATCATAACAACCTGTCCTCCAAGTCCCCATTTATGTGGGTAAATTTCACATGAGTACAGACAAAACTATAAAACATTATAAACTTTCAAGGCTGGCACTGCATAGATATGTAATTTTTGTATTCATTTTTCAAAAAATAATTTCCTTGCAATGTTTTGATTGTGCTGTGCATTTTTTCTCCGTGTTTGAAAAGGTTTAAAAATAAACAAAGACAGGTAAACAGTTCGAGATGACCCCTACGTTATACAGGTAAGTTATGCATTTAATTCAACGAGGACAAAGGTAATAATAACAATACACACAGGACTATTTCAAACAAATCTTTCAAGATAGTTTATTTTGGATGTTGCGAGAAATGGAAAAAAATGCACCGCTTTTGTCAGGTAAGTTTTCACTTTATTTTATTGAAACGGTAATTTAATAGACCATTTGCCAATTCAAACGGAATTCCCGAATTTGACCTCGCGTTTTACAAACTTGGACAAAGGGAAGCAACTCTAGACCGGACAAACACGGTTAGTTTCCAACGTAAACTAACCAAAATGTAAAAATTATTTTCTCTTGACCTGTAAGGATTCCAAACTTCGACTTTGTTGAACTTTATCAAAATAATATGAACTTTTATGTGCCTGTTTGATTTGCTTTATATCCCAATAGATTTCATATACCAGAATGCTGATTTATAAGGGTTTCTTCGGTAAATGTGACAACCTGTCCGGTGTCACGTGACGTTGATTGAGTCAAAATTTTAAAGAACGGAACCGAAGTCGGTAATTGGCAAATTACCTATTATTGCATACAGTACTGCCAGAGACTTACCATGATAAATCACTGTGATAGACATATCACTCTAAATTCTTAAATGAATATATCTTTTTTCCTGCTTGACTTATCCACATAATTTCTTTTGCATGTCAAGTGGCAGAATGCACTACTCGAAATGCAAAAGAAAGCATTTTGGTAGATCAAACAGAAAATAAAATGTACACATTTCACTAAGCAGAGTGATACGTCTATCACAGTGATTTATCACGGTAAGTCTCTGGCTGTACTGTAGCTATGTAGTGCCAGCCTTAACACCACGATAATTTTTCTTAACTTTGCTCTGCTCATGTATAAAACCACATCACTATTGTGACCATATTGTTGAGTTTGTTAAGATGAACCTTAAGGTTGGTGGTAGGATTTAGAGACAAAAAGAATTGGGAATCGAATGGTGTTGGGGTCCTATTGTCTATTCTTCTTTGTTTACGGAAAAACCATCAACTTATTAATGTTTACTTTCCGGCGCATGCCTGGTTAGGCATATTACAATATATTTTTTGAATATTTTACAAGTTTCTATTTTGCTATTTTTATAAATATGTTTTTACTTCTTTTTTTTTCTTTTTTTTTTTGTATTTTTTTACTATAAGATAAAAACAAGAGAATCTGTATTTAATGTAAATGTGGATATGTTTCAAGGAGCAAACTGTGAGAAAGAGCATCCTTGAAAGAGTCAGTTGATTTGATTGTCGCAATGTCGGCTGGTAATTTATTCCAATCTTTAATTGTGTTACAGAAGAATGAGAATTTAAAACTGTCTTTGTTACATTGAATTTGCCTGTATGTTTCTTCATGGGTTGATCTTGTTTTTGACTGGCTTTTAGTTAGTATGTCTTGAGATGGAATAGAGATTTGATGGTTTATTACTTTATGGAACATTTGGAGTCGTGTTTTTAGTCTTCTTTCTTGTAAAATTGGCCAATTTAGAGTGTTTAACATTTCAGATACACTGCTAATGTTATGATATCTGTGGCATACATAGCGAGCTGCTCTTTTTTGTACCTGTTCGATATTTTTTATATTGTCTATTGTATGTGGGTCCCAAACAGTGCAACAGTATTCTAATTTTGGTCGGACAAGAGATTGGTATGCTCGTTCTTTTATTACTTTCGAGTTTACTTTTAGATTACGTCTGATGAATGATAAAGATCTGTTTGCTTTTCCTATGATTTCATTTATGTGTGTGTTCCATTTAAGATCTGAAGATAGTGTGATGCCCAAGTATTTTGCAGTTTTAACTGATTCGAGAATGTGGCCGTGCATGTTGTAATAAAAATGAAATGGTTGTTTTTTGGTGCTAATTCTGAGGATGTTACATTTGTCAGGATGGAATGACATGAGCCAGTCTTGTTCCCATTTAATGGCAGCTTCAATGTCCTCTTGAAGTTTAAGGCAGTCAGTTTGGGATTGAATTTGTCGGTAGATTATGCTGTCGTCTGCAAAGAGTCTTATTTGGCTGTGTTTAAGATAGTCTGGAAGGTCGTTTATGTATATTAGAAATAATATAGGCCCTAGTACAGTGCCCTGAGGGACGCTTGAGGTTACTGGTATTTTTGATGATGTACAATTTTCTAGCAGTACTGTTTGTGTTCTATTTGACAAAAATGAAGTTATCCAGTTTGTTGTTTGATCTGATATGCCATAATGTTTTAGTTTGTATATTAGCCGTTTGTGTGGTACCTTGTCAAAGTCCATTATTACTAAATCTGTTTGTATGTTGCTGTTGTTGTTTTTTGTAAGTTGGTGGACTAGTGACAAGACTTAAGATTCACATGATCTATTGGCTCTAAATCCATGTTGTAAGTCATAGGATATTATTTGATTCTAGGTGTTTCATCATGTTGCTGGCTAATATGTGTTCTAATAATTTACATGAAATGCATGTTAATGATATAGGTCTATAGTTTCCTGGGTGATGTTTGTCCCCTTTTTTAAAGACAGGTGTAACGTTGGCATGGTTCCAGTCTGATGGTACTTGTCCTGTTTCAAGTGATTTGGTGAATATTAGTGTAAAAATGTCTGTACATATGTTGATGTTTTGTTTTATCAGTGTCCCGCTGATGTTGTCTGGACCTGTGGCTTTTTTAGGGTTTATGATGTTTAATAGTTTGAAAATGCCTTTTCTATTTATTTGTATGGACTCCATTTTAGGGTATGTACTAGTGCCTTTATCTGGGATATCTCTATTTGCTTCTGTTGTAAATGCCGATTGAAATTGTTTATTCCAGATGTTTGCTTTTTCAGTAGGGTTTGTATGTAATGTACCTTCACTTCTTAGGGATGCAATACCTGTGTTTTCTTTCCTCTGGCTTTTGATATATGTAAAGAAGTTTTTTGGTTGTTTTTTAAAAGATGAATGATCCGGTTCTTGTGTTTCAATATCAAAAATCATATTTTCAATGTAACTCCAATATGAGGTTCTCATCTCTCTTTGCAACTGAGTTTTTATTTGTTTATATTTGTTTGTATATTTCTTGTCTTTCTTTTTCTTTTGATATAGTTTATTTTTCTTGTTAATCAGTTTTTTCAGATTGTGGTCTATCCATGGTAATTTACGTTTGTTGCCGACAACTTTAGTTGGAATGTTTTTTGTATGCTCTCTAGTGTTTTATCTTTAAAAGTTAACCACATATCATCTAGACTCAAGTTGTTAAGGTTATCATATAGAAACTTGTAAATGTTCGCAAGGTCTTCTTCTATCTTTTCCCGGTCAGCTTTTTTGTAGACAAAAGTTTTGTGTGCCTGTTGTTTGGATTTTGGGAGTGCTAAGTGTATCTCAGTGAAAATGATGTCATGGTCACATCCTCCGATTGGTGGGAGGGTTTCGATACGATTTATAAATGATGGATTTGTCATGCACAAAAGATCTAAGGTTTTGTCATTTCGTGTTGCTTTAGGATGTTCAATAAATCCTGATGTAGTGTGGTAAGATAGCACGTCATACGGGGGTTCCCCAGTTAGGTACCATTACATCTATGGTGGATGCCGAGAACTCCCGAAGTACTCTATACCGGGGATGGATGGTGACACCAGAGGGATCCCGATTTTCCCGCTAAGTAACCAGTCAAGCAGAACCCCCAAGTGATTAGGACCACGAGGAGTCTGCATTCCAGCAGATGACACCAAGCAGGACAGGTATATCCCATTCATTCAGTGTATTATCTTAATCCACGTATTTGCGGGGAAGGGTAGAATTCTCTGGGCCTAGCAAACCCCTGGTATAGAGAATTCCTGTGGCAATATTGCAGGACGCAGGGACCCAATATTTGCCCAACTGAAGCTCCGTTGTTATTCCAAAGGGTTATAATTAATGGCAGCGAGTTTCACCACAATGGCGACGAGAAAATTTGGAAACGTGGTTAGAGTTTTATATTGAACTGGAATCAGGGATATTTGTTTTTATTTCTGTCCACTGTTCCTTTTTATTGAAAGGAAAAGTTGTTTTGACTTTTGAGAAAAGTTTTAGTGTTTTCCGGACTTGGTGTAAAAGGTGAAGCATTACACAATTTTTTCAGACGGAAGTCACGTGACCGTCTAGACCGGAAATTGAAAACCGATCAATGTTGTGTTTTGATTTGTGTATTGGCGAATGTAAACACAGGTCGGAACTGTGAAACAAGTGTGTGTTATAGTTTATTTGAGTGAATAAACAGTTGTTGACTCAATTTATTTGTGTTTTCAGATTTATTTATTTATTATTGAAATAAAGTTGAGTTGTTTCTTTAATATTTCTGATTAAATTGAGCAACATTATACTTGTTTACCATGGACAAATTTGGTACACTTGCAGCGGCAAGGAGTTACAGACACTCCCGGGTATAGGACCCCAAATTGCAAAGAGAATTATTGAGTTACGAGTGTCTGGTCTTTTTATTACCAGAGATAATTTACCATTTGTCCCATATTTGAAAGTCATCCCAGAGTTGTTTGACTTAATTGATTTTAGTACAAATTCAGATGTCTTTGATCACTTAGATCCACTGAAAGGTACGATGACAACTGACAGCTGGCAGTCAGGTCCGGTTATGCAGCCGACTCAAGTTACACCAGCTACTGCCGCTGGTCAGGTTGTTGAACACGAGCAATATGTACATGAGACTAAACCAGTTATAAGTACACAAAAACACACACAGGTACATGATATTACACCAGTGGTAAAACTTGTAGTGCATAAGAATACACAAGAGAATGTGAAGCAACAAGTTCCCATATCTAATTATGATTTGGATTTGTTTGCACAACAACAATTACAATTGGTAAATACATTGGAGCAAAATGTACAGACAGAACAACCAAAGTTACAAGGGGCTGTAGCGGACACAAATCAGAAAATAAATGTGCCTACCCCTGTAACGCAGGGATCTACGGTACAGGCTATGAGTAACCTACATATTACACCTACCCCAGGGGCAGTGGGTGGGGTGCCACCAAGTTCTAGTGTCCGTGTCCCTGATCCGGCTGCAGGGTTGTCTGTCAGTAATAAAGTACCCAATGTCAATAATGACCAATACAGTGGTACTGTACATACACAATGGAATTTAAATACAGGTGGTATTAAGGTTGAGAACAATACACAACCTGTAATTGTTGGTACCCAGTATAACCAACAACAAGGATATAAACAACAACCAGGTTTAACACATCAACACTCTACTCAGGGCGTAGCACAGAACATGCAAGGTGGTCAGTCGCATATGCAAATACCGCAAGCATATGATAACTCTAGACACAAACACAACCAGGGCATATCTGGTGTTCCACCGTCACATCACCGTGACCGTCAACACCCAGTTTCCTCGAAGCAATGGAAACCGTTGTATATGTCGAACTATAGTTATGACTCAGATTCATCTGACTCCTACTCAACTGATGGACATCAGACCCCCCAAGAACACAAATCTAGGTATCATAACTATAAACAGCGTACCCCACCACCATCACGTCGTCACAGACGCATAAATAACAAATCACCTACTCGTGATTATGCAAATAAGAAACAACACCGTAGTCAAGGCCGACTACCGACCCCACCTAAAACTGTTCCCAAGCACGACCTTGGGCAAGACGTTAAACCTGTACAAGACAAACAGAGTACAAACAAGATCACTAGCACCGAAGCTAAACCAATTGAGCATGAGAAACAATTACATCAGACTATGATGTCATCATTCAAATCACTGAAATACAATGGGAAAACTGATTGGACATCATTTTATACAATATTTCCCGTTATGCTAAAATGGCCGGTTGGGATGATGAGTTCAAACTCAACCAGCTATGCTGGTCTTTAGATGACAAAGCAAGTGAGTATTGCACAATAGTTCTTGAGCAAAATTCAGAAATTAC
>MJUU01009605.1:90462-112268 GCA_002080025.1 Modiolus philippinarum
TGTTAATTTTCCCTTTTGACGTGGCTTAGTCAGGGTTAAAACCCTTCCTTTTCAAAATGGGGGGGAGTGTGGTAAAATAGCACGTCATACAGGGGTTCCCCAGTTAGGTACCATTACATCTATGGTGGATGCCGAGAACTCCCGAAGTACTCTATACCGGGGATGGATGGTGACACCAGAGGGATCCCGGTTTTCCCGCTAAGTAACCAGTCAAGCAGAACCCCCAAGTGATTAGGACCACGAGGAGTCTGCATTCCAGCGGATGACACCAAGCAGGACAGGTATATCCCATTCATTCAGTGTATTATCTTAATCCACGTATTTGCGGGGAAGGGTAGAATTCTCTGGGCCTAGCAAACCCCTGGTATAGAGAATTCCTGTGGCAATATTGCAGGACGCAGGGACCCAATATTTGCCCAACTGAAGCTCCGTTGTTATTCCAAAGGGTTATAATTAATGGCAGCGAGTTTCACCACAGTAGTGATGGATTTGGTTTACTGGGTATAACAGCTGGGATGTCCCAGTCTATGTGGCCTAGGTTGAAATCACCACTTAGCCAAATGTTTGGATTTGAGATATTGCATACCCTATTTAGTGATGTACCAAGTTGTTGTATTTAATGTGCGATTGTTAAGTGTCGGTTTCAAAAGCTCGTGAGAGCTTATGTATTGTACCGACGTTAAATAAAGCTTTTTGTATTTGTATTGTCCTGTACGAGATTAGCTCCGCTAGGATGACGTATCCTAAATAAAATAGTCACGTACTCTAGATCTGAACCGTGACATGGACTGTGGTCGTAGAAGATCGAAGAACCCGACAAGGACCCAGTTTTTGTTTTTAAAGCTTATACCTGCAATATCTTAAAAAGTTACATAAGTTTCTGTTAAGATCCGGTTGTTCTTACCAACATCTGGGTCGAAGGGGGTTGAACTAGCAAATAATGGCATTGTTAATTATGCTTTTCCTTCTTGAATGTCAGTGTCTTATGTTTATCTTGTCATAATAAACCGGAAATATGAAAAAGTGCTACATTTGCGCATGTCTACCCAAATGACATCATCAATATTTTGCTTCCGGGTAAATCTCACGTGCTTCTGAGTAATGCGGGAATATTTAAAAACTATCCAGTGATCCCCGCACTCCCTGTTTGGCAAAGAAAACAGTAAAAGATCCCGGGCATATTTTACCTTACATTCTTTTAATTAATTACTGATATTCACTGTTTTTGCTAAAAGGATTCAAGAATTTATGGGTGTTTATAGGCAGAATTCCAAAAACTAAGTGGTCTTTGAGACATTAATGAAATTCCCATTTTGGAATCAAATGTTTAAACTTTGGTTTCAATGTAGAATTCCAAAAATAAGTTGTCTTTGAAACTTTCGAGAAATTACTAAATGATTGGAATCAAGTAATTAATCGGTGAAAACATTTATACAATTATATGTCTCTGGTGAAAATAATTGTCCTCAGGCTAATCGAAACAAATCTTAATTAAATTTTGATTACAATGTAGAATTTCAAAGATAAGTGGTCTTTGAGACTTTCAGGAAATTTACCAAATTTGGAATCAAATTCTGTGGAGATAAAATTGTTGAAAATGTTTGTTCTAATTTCAACCAATTTTCAAGCTATGGTGTCAGTGTAGAATTCCAAAAAGAGAGTGGTCTTTGAGACTTTCGGGAAATTATCAAAATGATTGGAATCAAGTAATTATGAAATACAATCGGTGAAAATGACTGTCCTAATCGAAACAAATCCTAAATTTTAATTGCCACGTAGAATTTCAAAAAAGTGGTCTTTGAGACTTCCAGAAATTCCGACCAAAATTGGAATAAAATATTTTTGAAATTCAATGGGTGAAAATGATTCCCATAATCGAACCAAATCCTAACAGTATGATTGCTAGGTAGAATTAAAAAAAAAGGTATTTAAGACTTTCAGGAAATTTACCAATATTGGAATCGAATATTTTTGAAATCCGATTGGTGAAATGATTGCCCTTATAGAAGCAAATACTAACATTATGGTTGTTATATTCAAAAGAAAAATTGGTCTTTGAGACTTTCAGGATATAACAAAAATAGTTTTCAGAATTTTGTTTTCCCAAATACTTGCCAAAATATAAGTAAGTGAGAACCGAACCGTCTATCCAAAACGAATAATCCAATGATAATTCTATGACATTTTCAGGAAATTTACCAAATATGGGACCAGAGTCCAAATTCTGAAAGCTTATTGCGCACCTGCAGACTATATACGCAACAATTCTACGACAAAATTATATCGATTTATCCAAAAATGTAGGAGGAGTCCGCGTCGCATACTATATGTGTCACAATTCAAACTTGGGTTTTTGCCAAATTAACATCTTGGGCCCCTTGTTTGCATCTAGTTAAATGTCAAAATTTGAAAGCTTATTGCGCATCTACAGACCATACGCAACAATTCTACCTCAACCAAAAATTTAGGAGAAGTTCGCGTCGCAAAAAAAGTATGACGGACGGACGGACGAGGCCATCGGCAATATCACCGAACTTTCATTCGAAAGTGCGGGATAATGAAAATCATTAATCTCATGTGTAGCCGGTAAGCCACGAACTGAATTAACACATCCGCAAAACGTGAATCGAACCTTTGCAGAATGTAGAAAGTTCAAACACTCAGGAAACTATCAGATCACAACCAATGTGCCATTCCAATTTCCAAATGATAAAAGTTAATTAAAAATGAATGACGGCATAGACACCCGGACAATTAAGACCCCAAAGGTTGCTAGGACTGCCCACAAAAACAAACAAACAACAACAAAAACAAAACAAAAAATTTTAAAAACTGACACACAAAAAAACCACAAAAAAACCACAAAAAAACCCCCAAAAACCAAAACAAAACAAAACAAAAAACAAACAAACAAACAAACAAAGACCAAAACAAAACAAACAAAATCACTTCTCAATTGTCCTTAAAAGGGAAAATTAAATTTAATCTTTTCACATGTATAGAGCTTGGTGTCGTTCACAAATTGTGCACCACATTTAGCTGTTTGTTCACTCAGTTATAAGGTTATTAGGGTGAATTCATCGATGTGCTTCTTCCAAATAAAAGATAAAAGACTAGCCCAATCTTTATTTTAGCTTCCGTTATTCCGTTATTTTGTTACTAAACAACCCTCGCTTTGGTGATTTTCCTCACTTGACCTATCCAAAAAGAGCTCAAAATTAAGAACACTACACTTCCACATCGGCCACATTCCTTGACATTCATTTTGAAATTGACAACAGAGGTTACTACAAACTAAGCTGTATTACAAACGCGATGACTTTACTTTTCCAACAGTTAACTCTCCTTTTCTTTGTAGCAACATTCCTACAGCGCCGGCATATGGAGTAAGCATCTCCCAACTGATTTGCTACTCAAGGGGCCTATGGTCGATACAATGACTTCGTTGTGAAGCTTTATGAGTATCTATTTCGCAAACAACAACAGATATTTTCCTTTATAAGCTTAATATTGTTGTCCCCCTACCGGAATTGAGCTCTTTTTATACCGGATTTGACATGTTCAACACCGCGGATGTCTTATAAGAATCCTACTCTACCGGTGCACCTGATCTCACCCATTCTGCATTCTGTATATAGGTCCATGTTGTTCATCTGTACGTGTTCTACCTTTTCTTTTCCTGTCTTGTGTTTGTATCTTTGTGTTTCCAATTTTGCCGTTTTCTATAATGGATTAATGGCTTGCAAACCTCCCCTTCTATTGTGGTAGTGTCCGGTAGCAACTGAACAGCAATTGCTATAAGGTCGCAGACAGTTGAAAGAAATGATCATCCCAGTACTATGGGACCGACCATTTTACCTGAAAGGGGGGGGGTTATGATTTTTTTCTGGACAGAAATTTTTTTCGCGCTTCACTCGAAACAATTTATTTATTTTTTTCACGTGTATCAACAAAATATTTTTTTTTCAAAATTAACATTATTTTTTGGCCAGAAAGCCTCCGTCAGAAATTTTTTTTCATCATTTTGGCAGCCAAAATATTTTTTTTTCACATAAAATCGGCTCCAGATTAATTTTTTAGAAAAAAAAAACATAGCCCCCCCCCCCTTCAAGTTAAATGATGGGTCCCTAATATAAGTGAAATGAATCTTGAATCAGAGTTCGGACCGAAACTTCAAATTTTTCGACAAGGGACTGTTATCTATTATTTTTTGAAGCATTGATTAATAAGGCGGTCATGGAGAAAACTATGTCTGATGAGGAATTAAATCTGTATAATTTGTGCTAGCTATTGCGTAACGAATCAACTGTGAAACATATACTCTATAAAGATCGAAGAGAAGCTTAAATATTACTGCCCAAGTTAGGGAAATTGATAATTTTTTGAAATTAAAAATCCTCCTTCTGTCGTAAATTGTAGTACTGAGATGAAAATTTCCGTCAAATTCGAGATGTAAGCCAACAAAGATGTAGATCTAGTGATTTCTGTCATTTCCTTAATTTATCTCTCGTTCTGGCGTATATATTACTGGGATCCATTTAGCAAAAGATGCATTATTGATGGAAAGAACGTCATCAATATATCTATAGGTGAGACTGAATTTATATCCTTCTGAAGGATTTAGCATACTTTATTTTATGGTCTTTTACGAGTCCATGAAGAAATTCAGTCTAGTAAAAATAAAAAAAGTAGAGTAGAGGAGCACAATTAGTGTCAATTGGTATACCAACTTGCTGTTGATAAACAGCACTTCCAAATGTGATAAATATATTATCAATTAGAAAATCAAGCATACTGTACACCTGTTTTTCATCGTAGCATACATTTCCTTTTGACTATTTGTTTTTGAGAAAAATGTGGATTTATAACCAAATAAAACATTTTTTTTTGAATCGACAAAGGCTTTTTGAGTGATAACATTGATTCGTGATTTTAGAATATCACGAGGAAGCGTGGTACACAGTGTGGAAAAATCAAATGTTTTCATAGAATGTTTTGAGAAAATGGACGGGACTGAAGATTTTCAAATAAGTTGATGGTCTAGGTGACCTTGTTATTTTAAAAGACCCATAAACGCTGTAAAAAAATCCCACATTTACTACTGCCAATTTACATGTAATTGTCGACTGTGTAGAAATAGAAATCTTTTAATGGCCAAAATGGGAAATAAGTAAACAACCACGGATCCAGCCTCCTAAAAAAGGGGGTTCCGATAGGGTTCCAGAAAAAGGGGTACGACTTACTTGTAACATTTTTTGTCAATTTTGCCTGAATTCTGAACGAAATTTGAAACAAAAATCCAGGAAAAGGGGGGTTCCAACCCCCGTAACCCCCATCTGGATCCGCCAATCAAGTACGAATTACTTATCTTTATTAATGCAAAACACAATTCCAATTAGGAACAAAAGCATACAAAACTAGTACATAACATATAAACAAGAATTCAAAATACTTAGATATTTATATACCTTTGATCCTCTCTCCTCAGTTCTAATGACTGTTTTATGAAGGATACAACTGCTTTAATATCTTCAAGTGTTTCAGGGTCTGGAAGCCCAGTTTTGTTGTATTTACTTCTGATATATAGCTTATTCTGTTTTTTTAAATGAAGAAAAAGTTTATTTCTCAATTCTTTATTTAATGTACAATGAAGAAAGAAATGACATTCATTATCAATTTTATTTTCACAATAATGACATAATCTATTTTCTCTTGGTATTTTCTTGTATCTGCCTATTTCAATAAAAAGGTTATGGTCACTAATTCTAAATTTTGTTATTATTTTTCTGAATTCGAAATGGGTGACCAAGATAATAGTCTTGTTTACCAATATCAGTTTTAATGAATTTGTATAAATAAAATCAAATAAGTTTTACTTTTTTCATCAAGATTGTTTATTTTATTTTTGGTCAATTGATTATGATATTCATCTGCTGTTCTATTAACATTTTTTTAATAGTTTAAAGATTTGTCTGCACCAAAATTTGCTAGTTCTTTTTGTTCCATATCAATATGATCCAATGTATACCAAGTATAAGTGCTTTCGATATCCAATAACTGATTACAATAACTGATTACTGAAATTGGCTCAATAGCATTTATTATCCAGCCAGTTCCTCCCACATTAAAGACCAAAGAAACTTTTACATTTTCGGAATTCTTGTCATCGCTGAACGGTATCCGACTCCATAATTACTAAAATGTCAAACAGAAAGTTATGTCAGAATTTTTTTATTAGGATTTTTTTTTAGTGCTTTGAAGTGTTGGAAATATGTGAGTTCATTTTTTAAAATTATTTATGTACACGAAAACAACTTCCTGTTATTTTAATAGTAATATGGAGGAAATAAGTTTTTCGCCTTTTGTTCTGATTTGTCATTTAATAAACTAACCGAAACCGAAAGTAGAATATTTAGAAAACTTGTGGTACCTACAAATGACGTATATCAAAACTGAAGTCCCTTATTTGTTTTCACACGTGTAATATTTTATTTATCAACGATCGTACACTCTAAATGGCGACTTGATAATGGTAAAGGAAGAATAATCATATATTTATTTCCTGTTTCCTTCTTCACAAATCTCATGCGGAAAAAACTTTAGTCAGTTGTTCATTTCCACTTATTTTTTTCTTCGGTATGTATGTTAGAATTTATTAATTATTTATATATATTGGCCATGTAAAGTGGAGTCAAGAAAGGGCTAAATGCGCTTGAAATGTGGTACAAAGACACATTTTGTTGTTTTGTCATTTATGTACGCTCATTGAAACTGTATATTTTTTGAGTTGGTCCTCTTTTATGGGGACAGTGGCGGATTTAGGGGGCCCGGAGGGCCTGGGCCCCCTTAGGTTGGCAAATATTTAAAAAAAATTATGGGCCAGCCCCCCTTTTAACCAGAAAGTCTGGATCTGCCACTGGGGAGCTGCTCAATGCAGTGGCTTAGTGTTCCACGTGGCATCCGATTTTAATGCATCATAATACAAATCATAAGGAATAACCAATGTCTTTGTCATTGAAATTTGTATATTGGGGGGGGGGAGCTTTTTCGGGATGTCGGGATTAGATGTTTTTAAGCTCGGGATTTAGGGATTTTTATGATTTAAGCCCGTGATTTCGGGAAATAAATTCACCGGGAATCGGGTTTTCGTCAGTCTCTAAATTTCTTTGTATTTCGGGATTTCGGGATTTAGAAAAAAATAAAGTCGGGATTCCGGGATGAAACTCCTTTCCGGCTACCCCTCTTGAATGACAGTCATACTGTCACGGTGATTAGGAGTGGCATGTCTCTACTGTACCACAGTGTGTATTTCTGTCACAGTGATGTTAGTTGCCATTTCTAAAAAGCATCATGTATTGGACCTGCCTTAACATTTTAAACAGTCAAACATGAAACATGTTTAAACCGGAAACTGAATACAGAATACAGTGTCAGAGGGGCATACATGTTTTACAATGATTATGTAAGTTATTTTGTAGTTTGTCACAAACACATTTAGTTTAATGACAATAAAGTATTTGATTTGATTTGATTTATAAAGATTGCCTTGTATTCTGGACATGTGTACACTTGTAAATCTAACAAAATATATTTTGAATATGTGTAATTCATAAATTCTGAACACGTGTCAATTGAGCAAAACATATTTCAAATAATTCCACTCAAACCGGTGCTAGCGGCTATATCGAACATATACTCTCAGGTATAAGCTCTTTGTCGAAGAACTCATGGTGACTTTAAGATGAAGAACAATAAAAGCGTTGTTCCATTGCTTGGTTTTACCATGTATTTTTAGAGATTTGTCTCATTTGCATTTACTCCATATGTCCTTATAGGAATATGTTGGTCATTGGCTTGTCCTTGTCTTCATATAAAATTTTAGTTTCTTGATATTTGGGTTATTGGATGTGGTTTGTTTCCATTGATTTATCCACTTTTTTACCCTTTTGGGGCCATTTAGGGCTTACTATATGGTGTGAGGTTCCTCACTGTGTTGAAGACCGTACGATGACCCCTAGATGCTTTGTTTTGGGTCGTTTTAACCTGGATATGGGATGTTGTCTCCTTGACATTTACCCCATTTCCTTTCTTTTTCATGTGTGAACAAGACTAGTAATATTTTTGAACATGCATTCTAGACGTGTTTAAATCGAACCAAAAATATTCTGATAATATGAAAATCGAACAAAACATTCTGAACACATATGTAAATAGAACAAAACATATTCTGAACATGTGTAAATCGAACAAAACATATTCTGAACATGTGTAAATCGAACAAAACATATTCTGAACATGTGTAAATCGAACAATACATATTCTCAGGGCCTCATGGTGACTTCAAGATGAAGAACAACAATAAAAGCGTTGTTCCATGCTTGGTTTTACCATGTATTTGTAGAGATTTTGTCTCATTTGCATTTACTCCATATCCCTTCATTGTTAATTTTGGACTGGAGTTTGTCTCTCCTGTAGTGTGGAGTCCGTAAAAAGATTCCTCGTGAGAGAGATGTATGCTCTACATACATTTCAGTTATGGTGTACTTGTTCTTGAGAGAATTTCTCATATGGATGCACTATCATTCTTTCAAATTTTGGCTTTTTAATTTTTTGTAATTTAAAATTGTTTTTCTGACCACCTGATTATTGTGCCCAAGTCTCATGATTTTACTATGCCAAGTGTTCTTACAATTGGCTCAATGAGTGCCCTGTGGTTGTTTAAATGTTGTGATCGTCTTCTATTAGTCTTTTTGTCGGGAAATGGATTACAGCGATTGTAAAGAACAATCAGTTGCCAGTTAACATGGTTAAGTTAATGTTTGTTGACGATCCCGCATCCATGGATCGAAGGAAAAAAGACATGGATGTAGCGTTGCTCAGCAATTAGCAATGAATTCCGCTCAAACCGGTGCTAGGGGCCGTCTTGAACTTGCTGTGATGTATGAGTAATGCTCATTGATGAAGGCCTCATGGTGACTTCAAGATGAAGAACAACAATAAAAGCATTGTTCCATTGCTTGGTTTTACCATGTTTTTGTAGAGATTTTGTCTCATTTGCATTTACTCCATATCCCTTCATTGTTAATTCTGATCATGTGTAAATCGAACAAATCATATTCTGAACATGTATAATTCTAACAAAACACGTTCTGAACATGTGTAATCCATGTAAATATTCTTAACATGTGTAAATCGAACAATACCTATTCTGAACATAGAAAACAAGAAGGGAAACGGGAAATGTGTCAAGGAGACAACGACACAAAGGGGAGTGATAACAACTCAAAGCCACAATAAGATCTTCAATGAATGGTGAGGAAACCCACACCCAAAGGCAGGTCGGAGTCTGCTCCTTAATAAAGAGTAATCAAGTTCAGCGAAATACTCCTATAAACATAAACTCAGTAGAAAACAGACAAGACACACCAAGGCTTAATAAATTTTATGTTTAATCCGTGTATTCTGAAAACATTTGTAAACCAAACAAAATATTCTGTAGATGTGTACTCCATAAATTCTTTTAATATATGTGTTAATCGAACAAGAAATATTTTGAACATGTTTAATTCGTGTATTCTGAAAACATATGTAAATCGTACACAACCTTTCGTCTCAAAAAAGAGAATAATTCATATGAAGCAAAATAACGTTGCATGACTTTGATTGTTTCCGATCTTTGATTCAATTTTTCATTTATTGCTTCATTTGAAAGTTTTATGAAGTATGTTTTTAATTGAATTTCAGCTTTAGAATTTTCCATTAGCTTGAGGATCAAGAATGGGAAACAATACATCAAGAGCCTCTGACTTGAGGCCCGACCAACAAAAAGAAATATTTGTGCGGCTGCTTAACAACGATGTTCTACAAGACTTTGCTGACGTCATCATTGCTTTTGTAGACACGAACTGGAACCCAAATGACGAGATCCTACAAGGTCTTGCAAGGATAGGTGGCAATATGTTCGTGTCCGAATGGAACAAGATCCGACATCAGAAACTCAATAACTGTCAAGTTGGTGACATATTCTGTATACATCCGGGTTCGCTGCCATGTCGCCATGTTTTGTTGGCAGTCTGGCGGGAAGGAAATGATACACAGACGAGCGACGTCCATCTGAATTTTGTAGTAGAGAATATGTTGGAAAGAGCGAAGAGTTTGGACTCTAACGTCTCCACCATAGCCGTTCCTGTTGGGTCTAGTATGCTTTTTATACGCCCGTCTAATAAGGACGTATTATGGTATACCAATTGTCCGTCCGGCTATTCGCTCGTTCGTTCGTCCGTCTGTCTGTCTGTCTGTCCGTCCGTTTCATATGTTACGCTCTAACTTTCGACCATTTGGCCCATTCCCTTCAAACTTTGCAGAGGTATTGGGTATGATGGCCTCACGATCTGTATACTTTTTAGTGAATATTCGTTTTTATACGACCGCAAAAAAAAATTTGAGGTCGTATAATGGTATGATACTAGCAGCGTCGTCGTCGTCGTCGTCGGCGGCGTCGGCGTCTGTAGACACTTCGTTTCCGTGCGATAACTTAAGTTCTGGTTGACGAATCTTTATGAAATTTTAACACAATGTTCCTTGGCACAAAATGAAGACTGGGATTGCTTTTGGGTATTGTAGCCCCTCCCGTTTCTGAAAAAGGGCCAAAAAGGGCCAAATTGGGTGTTCTCATATATTAGGTTGTAGAATATTTATTATCTATCAGATTTTTATGGGGTTTCTTTCAGTGTGCTCCTTATTAAATTTCCAATCAGCAGTATGTAAAACAGATTTCACATCGCACGTACCGTTCATGAGATAAATGGGGCCCTAACAGGGGGAATCAAAAAAAAATTTTTTTTTAATTTTAAGTCCGATTTTGATGCAATTTTTTTCAATGGATTCCTTATGAAAAATTAATGTAGCGCTCAATTATTAGATTTTTGTTAACTTGTTTCCTTTCCGAGCTATGAGGGGCCGAAAGGGGCCAAAATTGCAAATTTGCAGATTAACTAAATTTTTTATTTTTCATCAGATTTCAATGGGATTTTTTTCTTTGGATTCCTCTTGATATAAGCTTTCAGTAGTATGTCAACGGATTTAGTGTAGCTCTTACCGTTTCCGAGCTATAAGGGGCCGAACGGGGCCAAAATTGCAAATTTGCAGATTACCTAAAATTTTTATTTTTCATCGGATTTCGACAGGATTCTTTTCTTTGGTTTCCTCTTGATATAAGTTTTCTGTAGTATGAGTACGGATTTGGCGTAGCTCTTACCGTTTCTGAACTTTAAGGGTTCAAAGGGGCCAAAACTGCAAATTTGCAGATTACCTAAATTTTTATTTTTCATTGGATTTCGATGGAAATTTTTTTTATTCCTCTTGATATAAGCTTTCAGTAGTATGTCAATGGATTTAGCGAAGGCTATTACCGTTTCCGAGCTATAAGGGGTCAAAGGGGCCAAAACTGCAAATTTGCAGATTACCGAAAATATTTATTTTTCATCAGATTTCGACAAAATTTTTATGCCCCCGCCGCTAGGCGGTCGGGGCATTAAGGTTTACCCTGATCCGTACGTCCGTCCGTACGTACGTCCGTACGTCCGTACGTCCATCTTTTTGGTTTCCGGATGATAACTTGAGTATCCTGCATCGAATTAAAACCAAACTTGGTCACATGCTTACTTATCACCCAAGACAGAACCCTATCGATTTCCAGGTTGGTACCCCCAAGGTCAAGGTCACAGTTGCTAAAAATAGACTAAAATTTCAATAACATTTTGGTTCCCGGATGATAACTTGAGTATCCTGCATCGGATCAAAACCAAACTTAGTCACATGCTTACTTATCACCCAAGACAGAACCCTATCGATTTCCAGGTTGGTACCCAAAAAGTCAAGGATACAGTTGCTAAAAATAGACTAAAATTTCAATAAAATTTTGGTTTCCGGATGATAACTTGAGTATACTACATAGGATCAAAACCAAACTTGGTCACGTGCTTGCTTATCACCCAATTCAAAAGCCTATTGATTTCCAGGATGGTAGCACGAAGGTCAAGGTCACAGTTGCTAAAAATAGATTAGTATTACATATAAGACTGTTTCTCAGATTATTTGTTGGAACTACACATTATATCAAAACCAATTCAGTTCCAGTGCCTAATTATCACAGGAGAAAGATCCTTTCTAATAATATTTGATAAATATATATTGTATATAGTTATGCCTTTAATAATTTATGGGTTTCGATTGCAAGGAGGCGGGGGCATCCGTGTCCCATGGACACATTCTTCCATTTTTTTTCTATGGATTCCTCTTGATATAAGCTTTCAGCAGTATGTCAATGGATTTGGCGTAGCTCTTACTGTTTCCCAGCTATAAGGGGTCAAAGAGGAATCATAAGGAGTCATAAGGGCTAATATTATATATTCCGTAGTTTGTGTCCAGCTAATTACTGGGTCAATCTCCTTATTGTGTCCATCTAATTATTGTGTCAAGCTGTTTAATATGTCCATACTTACTTTAAAATTACACTTGTTCAAATTTCAGTGGTCAACATGCTGCGGTCGTATCATGCTGCGCTCGGCGTAGCCCTTTATTTTTTTTGCAGAAGTTATTGGACTATTCGTCAATTTTAAGGCAATTTTTTACATGTCGCGCTTAAACTCGACAACCCTTTGGCCAATTCAATTCATACTTTGTAAATATTTTGGGTATGATGGCTTCATGATCTATATACTTTTCGTGAAATTTCGATTTTTCTCGCAAGAGTAATGGGACTTTATTCCTCAATTCTAAGGCAATTTTTTCATGTCGCGTTCTTACTTGACAACCCTATGGCAAATTCACTTCAAACCTTGTAGAGGTATTGGATATGATGGTTTCATGGTTTGTATACTTTTTAGTGAAATTTCAGTTTTTCTTGCAAGAGTTATGGGACTCGAAGGTTCAAATTTAAGGCAACATTATACATAACAAACTCATCAGCTCACTTCACAGATTGATTTATTTAAGTGATATCAAGCTTAATTAGGCAGTTATAGGTGTATTCTAAATTGTGAACCCCTTTCTTTAATCACTTAAAGTTTTGAAGGGGACGACAGGCATATCATGCGACTTGGCGCAGCTGTTTATTTTTATAACGATGTTGCGTCAGTCTGCCTGTTTTCGTTGTTTCATAACTTTAGAGATAACTTTAATTGATCAGATTTTACATAGTATGGCGTTTGGTGGTCGTATTATTGTTATGGCACAAACTTCATCGATATGGCATTTCATGTCTGCCATTTTGGACTTAAGTTTAAGTGGATGGTATTATGACATTTTTTCATGTTCACTCACGAAAGTTTGAGTTCCACATATTTCAGTATCCCGGAAGGTTTTAGTGTTGTTGCAAATCGCTTTCTTTTTTTGCGTCAGTCTGGATAACGCGAGCAGTCTTACAGTGAAACATTATTTTGACAACTTTAAATATTTCTTTGATTTTTTTATCACTCTTTTAAAAGAAATATTCATGTATCGCTCCAATATGAAGAGATTACCTAGTTGAACAAGTCAAATTTTATCACTGATTTAGAAAATTAAAATTTAATTGGGTTTTCTTATAGCAGTCTTAAACTTACACTTAGCAGCAAAGTTCATTTATTTTACAGTGAAAGAAGAAATAATGCTCATTGTCCAAGACTTTACATATTATACTAACAATTATTTCCTCCCTGGGAATGTTATAATATCTGCAAGAGCTCATGATGATTCACATGAACTTTTGTTATGAATCTGTTGGTTTTCTTTTTAAAATAAGATAGATATTATTTATTAAAGCAAAATCTACACCCATATTTACGTACAGGGTCAGTGACAACATCTCTAAACAATTCCACATAATGCTAGAAAAGGCTAATTTCTTATACAGTCAACTGTTGCCCTCGAAAAAAGTAAATTGGTGTTATTTTATTTTAGGTATGGACGTGGAAACGCACGTGAAAATCCTTAACAATGTTTTTCTTTGGTTAATGCCATTAAGTTCTGATTCAGTAACTCACATTCATTTTCTTGCTTCCAACGAGGTAATCGAACAGACTCTTGAGAATGCTTTAGCAAACTTCAAAGAATTATGTCAACCACAGAATGCAGAACAGGAACATGCGATCGAAATGGATAAAAGTGAAACGGGACTTGAAATGGATGCAGTAAAAGAAGCTGGCGATTCAAGCATGACAAACGGTCAGTCATTTGAACCAACTGGAAAGGATGCAAGTGATATACAAAATGGAAATCTCTCTGATACGGAGGATGACGAAAATACTGAAGATTCACATTCACCGAAATCCCGATATGATAATTATCCGTACAACACACCTCGAGAAATTCCTAGATTGTTGTCTGAAACGAGTAGTGAAGACGGAGTTCTAGTACCTTTGAAAAAATCTATCGATTTCTTTCCCGATCGGGAAAGTATCTGGATATATTATACTGGTTCCCTGGACGTTTTTAAGAGCATTTTTCCAAAGCAAAAAAAGTCCGTGCAGTTCGATGAAGTTGCATCGGAATACGATTTGGAGAATGGGAGACCGGTGTACCGTACACTCTCGCAATCAAGCGTGGACGAAGTTACGTTAGATTACATCAATGTAGAATCAAAGCGTAAAAAGAGGAAAAGCAAACACCGGAGATCAAAACCAGGACAACAGACTCCTTTACAACAAACAGATAATCGGACTCGTCTTCCTCCATTTTTCTGTAGCATATGCCAAACAGAAAAACAATCGACTTGCAAGCAGATATTATCAAAATGCGGGCATGAGTTTTGTTCGGATTGTATAGAAAAATATTTTTCTGAAATAACACCGTCATGCCCAAATTGTAAAACGTTTTATGGCAAACCTCTCGGAAACCAGCCAAGCGGTTTAATGTATTACGAGATTGTTAACAGCTATCTTCCTGGATATCCGGGTACCGACACCATTATTATTTATTACGACATTCCAGATGGCATTCAAACGGTAAGAATGACCAGGGGCGGATTTCAGGGGGAGTAGGGTGCGGACCCCCCTTTTCATCGCCCAAAAATGTGACAATTCTGTATCAAACTACCCCTTATATATGTAATTTAAAGACGTTCAGCTTACGAATTATACCTTTAAATGAAATATTTTATAGGATTTTTAATGAATTAATGTCAAATTTGTCATTTTTTTCGTCGCAATCTTGCTCCGCTTTGCGATTTTCATATCATTTGGAACCACTCCTGGCGGCCCTTTAAGTGCGTGTGTCATTTTTTTTTTCGTCGCAATCTTGCTCCGCTTGGCGATTTTCATATCATTTGAAAATTAGGATTTTCGCCCCTTTAAAAAATCCTGGAACCACCCCTGACGGCCCTTTAAAGTGCGTGTGTGTGTCATTTTTTTCGTCACAATTTTGCTCCGCTTGGCGATTTTCATACGAGTATCATTTGAAAATTAGGATTTACGCCCCTTTAAAAAAAATCCTGGAACCACCCCTGATGGGCCTTTAAAGTGTGCCCGCGCGCGCGCGCGCGTGTGTGTGTATGTGTGTGTGTGTGTGAAGAGGGGACATATAGGAAGTGAAATTTTATTCGTAAGTTGATTATTTTTCGTGATTTGTGTAAATGTAAGATGTTACGTAATTGGTCGTCATCGTCGTCATCAATTTTCATAACTTTCTTTATTTTCTACTCCAATTTTTTATACACACATTGTCGTGAGTATTGGCGAGATTCGGGAAATCGGGATGACTAGCTATTTGAAAACCAGGAAAATATTTTTCGTCTCGAAAGTGTGGTAAAATTGTCGGGATTTTTGGAAAGGGACACCACACTGAGACTCTCTCAGTAGTAATAAGAATTACGCCTATTGAAAGATTCTGTCAGAAAGGGTCATAATATTCAAAATCTCATTATGACTTGCTTGAGGACCCAGCTTGATATTCATAACATCAACTGTTGATATAAAAATAAACGCGAAAACAAAATTTAAAGCTGGACCCTTGTGCATGCCATATTCAAATATAAAAAAAACTTCAACTTTTTGGCCATTATCAGTAAATGAGTTTTGATAAAAAGGTGGTTTGTTGAACACAAATGATACTAACTCATTTATATTCTTAATGACAAATTGAACGAACAGGTCAAATATAGAGGAAAAAATTACTATTTCGTTACCCTCCTACCAAACATTTTTGCTTAATGAAAATTGAAAAAAAAACGAACGCACTGATCTATGTTTTAATAAGGTGCATTACTACATAACTATGCACCATTTTGGAAAAAAATTTGGTTTATAATGCTGAAACATTGGACAGTTGATTATTAGCAAAAAAAGTTTGCTTCATGTTAATTGATTTTTTTAACTTCAAATTGGGCCGATTTATGGCCTTATCGCAACTCATATTATGCATTATTTCCAAGTATTCAGTAAAGTTGTTCCCCGTAGAAATGCGAATATTGACAACATGAAATGACCGCGAAATTTTTCAAATCTGTGTAATCAAGTCAGACGATCTTTAATTTCAGGAAAAACATCCGAATCCAGGTGTTCCGTTCCAAGGAGCTCGTAGAACGGCATACCTTCCCGACAACGAACAGGGTAGAAGGGTTCATAGCTTACTTCAAAAAGCGTTTGATCAGCGTATAGTATTTACTGTTGGAAAGTCGAGAACAAGTGGAAAAGACAATGTAGTAACATGGAACGATATACACCATAAAACACGAGTAGATGGCGGCCCCGAACGGTAAGTCATTTGATTTTTGGAGAATAACTGTCAGACTCTGTGCCCCGCGCACCAACATATTTTGAACCTTGGACAATGGGCTCTTACAAAAGGACCCGGCTCAAACACTAGCGCTCTTGCCTCCACTAACTGGGCTCCCGGGCTCCACATACATAGGCTTCAGGCTCTAGGAGAGCTGTGAAGTCCATGTTATAACACTATAATTTATTTATATAATATATGGGAAGATGACTGACTACTAGTTGCTTTAATGCAATAGAACATAGAACATATGTAAGCCAAAATTTTTGCCTCCAATAAAATTAAATATAGGGTGACCTGTCAATTTTTGTACACCTTTCTTCTGTCAGAATGTGGATAAACATTTAAATGACCTGTATTATCTAGTCTAAAAGGAGGGATCTATTATACCATAACCATATATTTTTCCATATGATAAGGATATAAACTAATGTCGATAACCCTTCAGCAATCTCATTCAAGTATAAGCCATGCCCATTTTTAACAGACGGTAACATGCAGAACTAGAGGCTTAAATACTGAGCCTGTATCGCTCACGTGACAAAGATGCTTCTAAGCCATGCCTTTACCGATGACCAAAAATGTTTTTCGTATAGGGTCTCATGTTAAGCTATGTTCTCTACTGCAATCCATGTTTTTGTCAGATTCACTTGAAATAAGTATTCTTTGTAAAGATCTTTCCATACCTTACTCCAATACAGTTTAGTTAAATTTGCTTCAATGGTTTCAGAGAAGTTTATGAAAATGTGTTTTCCCATAGGATCCTATGTTAAACTACGTTCCGCGCTGGCCACCATGTTTTTTATCGGATCAGAACAAAATGAGCAATCTTAGTTTTGGATCTTCCATACATCATTCCTGTAAAGTTTGGTTGATTTTGCTTCATTGGTTTCAGAGTTCAGAGAAGAAGATGAAAATGTGATTTCCCCATAGGCTCCAATGTTAAAACTATGTTCTGCGCTGGTGGCCATGCTTTTTATCGGAACGGAGGGAAATGAACAATCTTTATGAAGGACCTTTAGTACATCATTCCTGTAAAGTTTGGTTGAATTTACTTCATTGGTTTCAGAGGAGAAGGTGAAAATGTGATTTTCCCATAGGGTCCAATGTTAAAATATGTTCCGTGCTGGCAGCCATGTTTTTTATCGGATCGAAGCGTTATGAGCAATCTTTGTTCGGACCTTTAGTACACCATTCCTGCAAAGTTAAGTTGAATTTGCTTCAGCAATTTCAGAGGAGACAATGAAATTTGATTTTTCCAACGGGGTTCAGTTCCGCGCTGGCGGCCATGTTTTTTATCGGATCGTAACGAAATGAGTAATCTTTGTAAAGGACTTTCATACATTATTCCTGTTAAGTTGTGTTGAATTTGCTTCAGTGGTTTCAGAGGAGAAGAAAAATGTGAAAAGTTAACGGACGGTTGACGGGCGACGGACGCCAAGTGATGGCAATAGCTCACAATGATCCTTTGGGTCAGGTGAGCTTAAACGAAAGACTTAAATTTTGATAAGCGATCATTTCCCCTTTTCCTTTCACATTTCACTATTGTATTAGGAGAAGATGAAACAACGACAGTAGATTACCGCAGGAACAAGAATGTGATAATTACAAAAATTAAAGTCCGCAGACATGCGAAAAATGGGAACACAGAAAAAAAAGACAAAACAAGGACATGAGACACCCACAAGGCACGGAAATAAAAAGACGACATTCAGAACTAAGGCACTTACAGTGTGAAATCCCATGAAAACCGTGAATTAATTTACATCAGGTGCTCCGGACGGGTAAGCATGTCTAGCGACACCCGTCAGACCATTGAGTCAATCCAGGGTTAGTCAAAACCGGCTATGTCAAATCCGTGAAGACGTCCCTTTTCATTTGGGACACAGACACGTCATATCTTTCGATTATGTCATGGTTGCGGCCATAGAATTTCTGGAGGGACGAAAGTATCAAAAGCTAAACAAATGCCTGACTAAGCAGCTTATGGGGCAGTGTTTTGCTCTATTAAATAAAGGGCTACGCCGAGCGCAGCATGATAAGACCGAAGCATGTCGAATACTGAAATTTGAACGAGTGCAATTCAAAATGAATGAGGACACAGTAAAGAGCTTGATACAGTAATTAAATGGACACAATGAAGAGCTTGAATAAGTTGCAATAGACTATATCCGAATTCTGGTATTCAGATTCACCAGTTGTTGTTTGTCCGCCCTACGTCACAAACGTGTCCGCCCCATGTGACTAACTCCATGACGTTTTAGGTTCTATGACGTGACGTTTTCTATACTGTGACGTATTGAAAATTAGTCTGGTAAATCCTAATACGAAAGGTCGGATATGGTCTATTTTGGCCCCCTTGGCTCCTTTAGCTCAGAAACGGGAAAAACTATGCCAAATTTGTTGACTTACTACTGAAAGCTTATATCAAGAAGAATCCAAAGAAAAAAATCTGATCGAAATCACATGAATAATAAGGATTTCAAATATTTCGAAAAATTACAATTTTAGCCCCTTTGATCCTTTGAAGATCGGAAACGGTAAGAGCTACGCAAAATCTGTTGACATACCACTGTAAGCTTATATCAAGAGGAATTCAAAGGAAAAAATCCCATTGAAATCCGATGAATACTTCGATTGGGACAACTCTAGAGTAGAGTTGCTGTTACGCCTTTTTAGTTCCATCCCTCTGGAAATGACTAACCAATCAAATCCGTCCTCTGAAAATTTAACGCATGCGCAATCATGATTTTTGCCGCCATATTAACCCTAGATTAACTCGATATCAACCCTGCTTTTCAAAGAGTTACGTGAGTTAACTCTAGAAGAGTAAACTCATATCGTTCGATTGCCACAACTCGTGTAACTCGATGTAAAAGTTAACCCGAGTTGGACGAATCGAAGTAGGCCAAAGATTTCACATATTTCGAAAATTTGCAATTTTGGCCCCTTTGACCCCTTGTAGCTCGGAAACGGTAAGAGCTACGCAAAATCCGTTAGGATACTACTGAAAGCTTACATCAAGAGGAATTCAAAGAAAAAAATCCCATCGAAATCGGATGAAAAATAAAGATTTCATATATTTCGAAAATTTGCAATATTGGCCCCTTTGACCCCTTGTAGCTCGGAAACGGTAAGAGCTACGCAAAATCGGTTGGCATATTCCTGAAAGCTTACATCAAGAGGAATTCAAACAAAAAAAATCCCATCCAAATCCGATTAAAAATAAAACTTTCAGGTAAACATCAAATTTGCAATTTTGGCCCCGTTCGGCCCCTCATTGCTGGGAAAAGAAACAGGTTACCAAAAAAAAATTATAATAAAAGTTGAGCGTTATATTAATTTTTCATAAGGAATCTAATGAAAAAGAAAACTGCATCAAAATCGGACAAAAAAATGAAAAAAATAGATTTTTGAGATTTCCCTCTTTTGGGTCCTATTTTTCTCACATTTCTGTACGTGTGTGACACAAGAATCCAGTGTGAGATACCCATGTGAGAATCATGCATCTCACCAACTTCCAAGCAAGGGCATAGGCTCGCACACTCGGCAATATGACCCTTGCCATCAGCGCTTTTCATTCTCTGCGGACTTTCAAAACACACATTATGACGTTTTAAATAAAGGGACGTCACTCTTCTGAACGGAACTACTTTTTTAGCCGCCAAAATTGACAAAACGGCAAATATGAAAAAACATATCTTTTTATTGTTTGCAATTGAAAAGTAATAAACCAAAAAGTATCCCAAAAGGATAATGTCTTGTAAATTTTACGAACAATTCTACCAGATCAATTTACTTTCAGGTAAAACAGAACGATTTGTGTAGAGAGCAACTAAATAATTCAATTTAATGCCTATCAAGCCTCCGTAAAATCCAATAAAAAAATTAAATAATGTTATGTATGGACTATAAAATACAGCAAAATTCGAAACACCTGCGCGTTTCTGTAATCGGCCTAAAAAAACAATTTGCACGAACCAGGTATTATCTGTCAATCAAACGTGCGTCCGTCGTATGCAATTTACACGTTCTGAACAAATCGATTAAACAGGGCGTGATATCTGTACGTCAATCAAACTACAAACATATGCAAGTTCAAAATGTATTAACAAATAAGAATCTTTGCATATTTTAGAAAAATTGGCCTGCGTTGTATGAAATTTTCATTTACGGCTATATGCAATTTTGTCGTTTTTCTTTCTTTTTTTTCTTTTTTTTTGCACAGAAGTAGAACACACCCAGCATTATTCGGTCTACTCGATTTGAATGTTATTTAAAGCCGTTTAAATACTTATTACCGAGATGTGATTTTACCTGATGATTGACAAGTTTTTCAGTTTTTCTTTATTAACTTGCTTGAACTTAAAATTATCAAATTGTGTATTTATGTGTAATCATCCACTCTGTTTTGTTTGCCAAGTTATGTATTTCATATGTTTCTGTTTGCCTCTTGTTACAGTGTGCACTATCAGAAAGCTTCATAAAATTGAAAATATTGGCATGGGTGTACAATTAGACAAAAATAATAATAAAAATGATCATAAAGAAATAAGGGTAATATTTTTGTTTCATTCAGTTTTATTTTTGATCCTTATGGTAACAGTAATTTGGCACATTAGCGGATCCAGAGGAGATTTCAAAAGTTGGAACCCCATTTAAAAAAATGTTTCTGTTTTGTGTAGTATTCAGGCAAAAATTGACAAATGGTAACAAGACATCGACTGGAACATTTCTTACCTGAACTTCTCCGGAACCCTCCATTTCCGAAAGTTGGATCCACAGGTGTGACTCATTATCACACCATTTTACTGTACAGATTCTTTTCATCCCTTTTCGCTATATCAGTATACATGTATGTCTACATTGTTTACAGTTTTATATTCATTCCCTTTTGTCTCTATGCCACATGATAGACCAACCATTTAAACGTAACATTTCGTTGTTTAAAGCAGAAGGTATGAATATTAACAACATTTTTTTTTAAAATGTTTCAGTAAATGAACACAAGCAATACTAGTACAAATGTATACATGTCTGTAACGTGCAATGAC
>MJUU01009610.1:0-13815 GCA_002080025.1 Modiolus philippinarum
TATGCCCCTTGAAACTTTGAAATTTTGTGAATTTTAGGGTTTCCGACTGATAACTTTTGAACAAAATAACACAGGGTCTTCAAACTTAGTATGTAAGTTGTTTACCACAAAACTCGGGTCAAGTTTGATTTTGGATTAAGAGGTCCAAGGGGTTCTGGAGTTATGGCCCTTGAAACTTTGAAATTTTGCGAATTTTAGGGTTTCCGACTGGTAACTTGTGAACGAAATAACTCAAGGTCTTCAAACTTGGTATGTAAGTTGTTAACCACAAAACTCAGGTCAAGAATGATTTTTGGTTCCGAGGTCCAAGAGGTTCTGAAGTTATGCCCCTTTAAACTTTAAAATTTTGCGAATTTTAGGGTTTCCGACTGATAACTTGTGAATGAAATAACACAAGGTCTTCAAACTTTGTATGTAAATTGTTTACCACAAAACTCAGGTCAAGTTAGATTTTGGGTTCCAATGTCCAAGGGGTTCTGGAGTTATGCCCCTTGAAACTTTGAAATTTTACAAATTTTAGGGTTTTGTACTCATGACTTGTGAATGAAATAACATACTGTCTTCAAACATTGTATGTAAATTGTTTACCACAAAACACATGCCAAGTATAATTTTGGGTTCAGCGGTACACATTGTTGTGGAGTTATGCCCCTTTTAACTTTTAAAATTTTGTGAAACGTGGCGGGGTATCATGTAATCCACCATTACTATTTTTCTTTTTGTTTTTAGAAAGTTCAATACAGGGGCTAGCAATATATGAAATCAATCAAAATTCTTATGGATGTAACTTGAATAATTTTTCAAAAATTCATAAAGGTTCCATAGAACCTAATGTCTCGCCCGCTCACTATATTGTCGTTATAATTTGGCCAATATTCAGATGAGATTGCAAGGTAGAATTTCAAGAAATAACTGGTCTTAGAGACTTTCATACCAAAATTGGTATCAGATAATTTTGTACAATGACTGTTTTCAATGTAATGTTTGCAAAAAATGTTTGGTTTCTAAGTAGAATTAATAATACCGGTAGTGGATTCCGTGCAAATATGGAAGACAAAATATTTTTGAACACGGGTGGCGATCCGAGAACCGTTATCAGTGAACGCCTTTGAAGGGTCCCCATGGGGTATAAGTGTGCAACTATATATGTTGCTCCCTGTGAGCTATCTTAAATGTGGTCCGAAAAACCTTTCAGACCATTTTGACAAGGTTTGGCTACATATTTGGACCAAGGACCAAACAACATGACCGCTGTTACTAAAAATAGCACATAAGGGAAAAACTTAACCGTTACGGATATAGAAAATCTGACATGGAATAAAAAACAATGGCATCTTAGAATACCGAAGGAACGAAGCACAAGACTACATAAATCATAGTCCAAGAGACAAGGCAAAAGCAAGACGGAAGACCAAAGACACTACAAACCCAAAAGCACACAAACACTTCAAATATAACACTGAAACCTAAAGCACTAACAGTTTGAACTCTAAACAAAAACAGAGTGACATCAAGTGCTCCGGAAGGGCAAGCATGTCCTGCTCTGTATACAGCACTAGTCACGCTGTCAGTGGGTCAATCCAGGGTAAAGTAAGAATCGGTAATGTCAAATCCGGGAAGACGCGAATCTAGCTTTAAATGTCCATTTCATTTGAGACAACGTCATTTCATATCTATCTATGATCATAGCGTTTCTGGAGGGACGAAAGTAACAACGACTGAACATATCCCTGACTTAGCAGTTTTTGTGAAAGAGCTTTTGCTCTTTCAACAGTTACTGTATTAACTACAAGCTCTACAGTAACGAATTAATTTCACACTCTAATGCACTACAATAACGAATTAAGTATACACTCCATATGCTGGGGGTTAGGGGTGGGATGGGGTAGGTACATTGCTGCTGAGAAAGGGAAAGTTCACAACTGGGGAGTCAAAATCATCACGTTTGTCATATTACCTAGATTTCAGACGTCCATGTTCGTCAATGATAACAAAAGCGCGAGGTATGAAACAGAAATTGGTGTATCGGTTGCCTTTCAATTTCAAGTTTACTTGGGTAGATCCGATGCAAATATTCTTAAAATCTTCTGTTTTATTTGAGAAAAGGTGCATCGTCTATATATCTGAAGCTGAAACTAACCCTTGTAAAAACTTTGCTTCATACGAATTAAGAAAACGATCTGCTAAAAGTGGCGCACAATTTGTTCCCATATCAATCCTTATTGTTTGTTGAAAAATTCAACAAAAATGTTGTCGATCAAAAAACTTCAAGCATCTTTATCACGTCATTTTCACTGTATTTCTTGTTTGACTCAGTTCTTAACAAAATATTTTTTCTATTACTACCAAGAAGTAATACCTTCGTTCTCCGTTTTTGGTACAGAAACATTGATGTATCAGATAGGAAATTACTGTTTTAAGTTTATTATAAGGAGGAGTTGTATAAAGGTTACAAAAATCAAACGTTTGAATGCTATTGCAGTATGCGTGATTGCTTGAGGAGAGCAATGCAAGGAGATCTTTAGAATTTGTAAGAACCCACATCTGTTTTTTTTTAATTTGCCCCTTTTGGCCCCATTTATCTAATGAACAGTACATGCCTTCTGAAATCCATTGTCATGAGACAAGTTGGAAATTTCCCTAAGCAACACACCGAAAGAAATCCCATCAATAATCTAATAAATAAAGATTATGCAGTTAAATGTGTGAAACCACCCAATTTAACCCCTTTTTGGTCCCTTTTTCTGAAACTAATAGGGCTAGGAAGTGAAAACAATACCTGGACTTGAGCATGTGCCAAAACCAGCACATTAAAATTTAAATTAATCTGTCTACCAGAACCAAAGTTTTGCTGTCCACAGACACGAAAATACCCAATTTTACCTCTTTTTGACCCCTATTTTTAAAACGGGCGGGCCTGGAACTCGAAAAGAAAAACGATTCTTAAAAATGTGCCAACAAACATCAAATTACAGAAAACAGCCTCGATGTTAATCCAATCTCATTTGATTTAAAGGTGGAACAGAGTAAAAATAGGGACTATTAAACATTAAGATACATGCAAAATCCCATCAAAATGTGATGAAAAAATAAATTTCACATATTTCTAAAATTTGCATTTTAGCCCCCGATGACCCTCATAGGTCGGAAACGACAAGAGCTATGCCAAATCCATTGACACATATCTGAAAGCTTACAATGTGAGGAATAAAAAAAATCCCATCAAATCCGACGAAGAATAAAAGTTTTAGGTTATCTGCATGTTTGCAATTTTGGCCCCTCATATTTCAGAAAGGAAACAAGTTATGGAAAATATGATGGTGTAGCGCTATGTTTATTTCTCATAAATATTCCATTTAAAAAAATACGTCAAAATCGGACCCATTTGTCCCATAAACAGTACATGCCATGTGAAATCCATTGTCATGAGACAAGTTGGAAATTTCCCTAAGAAGCACACTGAAAAAAATCCCATCAAAAAAGATAAATGATAAAGATTATACAGACAAATATGTTAAATAACCCAATTTAACCCCCTTTGGTACCTTTTTCTGAAACGGACAGGGCTAGGAAGGGGAAATTAATACCTGGACATTAGCATGTGCCAAAAGCATCATATTAAAATTAAATTAATCTGTCCACAAGAACCAATGTTTTGCTGTCCACAGACACGAAAATACCCAATTTAACCTCTTTTTTTGTCCCTATTTCTAAAACGGGCGGGGCCTGTAACTCGAAAAGATAAACGATTTTTAAAAATATGCCGACAAATATCAAATTACAGGTAAAAGCATCGATGTTAATCCAATCTCATTTGATTTAAAGGATGAACAGATTAAAAAAAATAAAGGGCTACGCAGAGCTCAGTATGATACGACCACAGAATGTCGACCAATGAAAATTGAACAAGTGTACATTGAAGCGAATTTGGACACAGTAAGAGTTTGACACAATAATTACATGGACACAAAAAAGCTTGACACAGTTAATAGTTGAACTCATTCAGGGGACAAAATCAACCCTTTGAACCCTTATTGATAAAAAACAACTGAAACCTTACATCAAGAGAATTCCAAAGAAAAAAAATCCAATCAAAATCTGATGAAAAATAAAGATTTCACATTTTTCTAAGAATTGAAATTTTGGCCCCCATGACCGTTCATAGCTCGGAAACGACAAGAGCTATGCCAAATCCATTGACACATATCTGATAGCTTACAATGAGAGGAATAAAATAAATCCCATTAAATCCGACGAAAAATGAAAGATTTAGGTAATCCGCATGTTTGTAAAATTTGCCCCTCATATTTCAGAAAGGAAACAACTTATGGAAAATATGATGGTGTAGCGCTATATTTATTTTTCATAAGTAATCCATTTTCATAAATGCATCAAAATCGAGCTGAAACAGAAAATAACATTTTAAAAACAATTTACCGCCTTTGGGTCCCTTTAACTCATAAACAGTACATGTCTCATGAAATCTACTGTCATGAGACACGTTGATAATTTCCCTTAGCAGCATACTGAAAGAAATCCCATCGAAAACGATAAATAATAAAGACTAGAGGTACTGCTGAACGCAGGAGGGCCCTGCAATAGGCAGTCACTTCTTTGTACCAAATTATCAACATTTGTTTATGAAAATATTTTAAAATTAACATTCTGTGTGGGATTTTTGGGGGAAATACTCCTTTTTATTTATTTTAATTCTGCAATTGTATTGTGGGCGAGATATTATAACCACAGTGAAATGAATTGGTTTCTTCATAATCATATATACATGTACAATTAAAATATAATACCTGCAAATAAGTTTCTCTTTTCTAGCAAACGAAGTTTAAGTGTGGTTGATATATCAAGAGACGAATTTTATCCTGGTTCTGTACATATTGAACTGAGTTTTCTTTAGCTTACTACATAAATCTTTGAAATTGTTGATTACTGAACAGAAAAGTTCACTTCCTAACCTGAAAATAGCTTTCACGATACAACTCATCATCATGAAGCTTTACACCAAATGTCAAATCATTCCCAGTTGTAGAGGCCAAGAAAACTTTGACGAAAATTTTTATCCATAGAGTGGTATAATAAAAAGTTAAAGTGTCGGCAAACAGGAAGTAGTGGCATGGCAAACCTGAAAATAGCTTTCACGATACAACTCATCATCACACAGCTTTAGACCAAATATCAAATTATTCCCAGTTGTAGAAGCATAGAAATCTTTGACGAAAATTTTCATCCATAGAGTGGTATAATAAAAAGTTAAAGTATCGTCAAACAGGAAGTAGTGGCACGGCAAATTTGAAAATTGCCTACATGGTACAACTCATCATCATAAAGCTTCAGACTAAATATGAAATCATTCCCACCTGTAAAAGCCCAGAAAACGTCGACTAAAAAAGATTGTTGACCTACAGACGGACGGACGGACAAAGTGAAAACTATAGAGCACCCGCATCTCGCTGCCGTGCGCTATTAATACAGTCAAATATGTGAAATTACCGAATATAACCTCTTTTTGGCCCCCTTTTCTGAAACGGAGATGGCCAGGAAAGAGAAATTAATACCTGGACTTGAGCATGTGCCAAAAAACATCATATTGAAATTTAAAATTAATCTGTCCACTAGAACCAAAGTAATTTATCCTCTTTTTGGCCACTATTTCTAAAAGGGGAGGGGCCTGCAACTCGAAAAAAAAATTCTTATAAATATGTCAACAAACATCAAACTACAGATAAAATAGAAAAAAAGAAGGGAAACGGGGGATGTGTCAAAGAGACAACAACCCAAAGGGGAGTAATAACAGCTCCAAGCCACCATAAGATCTTCAATGAACGGTGATGAAACCCCACCCCCAAGAGCTATGCCAAATCCATTGACACATATCTGAAAGCTTACAATGAGAGGAATAAAAAAATCCCATCAAATCCGACGGAAAATAAAAGTTTTAGGTAATAAGTATGTTTGTAAATTTGGCCCCTCACATTTCAGAAAGGAAACAACTTATGGAAAATATGATGGTGTATCGCTATATTTATTTTTCAGAAGTAATCCATTTTAAAAAATGCATCAAAATCGAGCTGAAACAGAAAATAACATTTTGTTTCAAAATTTTGCCCCTTTTGGGTCCCATTTATCCCATAAACAGAACATGCCTCATGAAATCTACTGTCATGAGACACGTTAATAATTTCCCTTAGCAACAAACTGAAAGAAATCCCATCAAAAACGATAAACAATAAAGACTAGAGGTACTGCTGAACGCAGGGGGTTGGGGGGTCCTGCAATAGGCAGTCACTTCTTTGTACCAAATTATCAACATTTGTTTATGAAAATATTTTAAAATAAACATTCTGTTGGGATTTTTGGGGGAAATACTCCTTTTTATTTATTTTAATTCTGCAATTTTATTATGGGCGATATATTATAACCACGGTGAAATGAATTGGTTTCTTCATAATCATATATACATCTACAATTAAAATATAATACCTGCAAATAAGTTTCTCTTTTCTAGCAAACGAAGTTTAAGTGTGGTTGATATATCAAGAGACGAATTTTATCCTGGTTCTGTACATATTAAACTGAGTTTTCTTTAGCTTACTACATAAATCTTTGAAATTGTTGATTACTGAACAGAAAAGTTCATTTCCTAACCTGAAAATAGCTTTCACGATACAACTCATCATCATGAAGCTTTACACCAAATGTCAAATCATTCCCAGTTGTAGAGGCCAAGAAAACCCTGACGAAAATTTTCATCCATAGAGTGGTATAATAAAAAGTTAAAGTATCGGCAAACAGGAAGAAGTGGCACGGCAAACCTGAACATAGCTAACATGATACAACTCATCATCATGAAGCCTTACACCAAATATCAAATTATTACCAGTTGTAGAGGCCAAGAAAACTTTGACGAAAATTTTCATCCATAGAGTGATACAATCAAAAGTTAGAAAGTATCGGCAAACTGGAAGTAGTGGCACGGTAAACCTGAATATAGCTTACACGATACAACTCATCATCATGAAGCTTTACACCAAATATCAAATCATTCCCAGTTGTAGAGGTCAAGAAAACTTTGACGAAAATTTTTATCCATAGAGTGGTATAATAAAAAGTTAAAGTGTCGGCAAACAGGAAGTAGTAGCATGGCAAACCTGAAAATAGCGTTCACGATACAACTCATCATCACACAGCTTTAGACCAAATATCAAATTATTCCTAGTTGTAGAAGCATAAAAATCTTTGACGAAAATTTTCATCCATAGAGTGGTATAATAAAAAGTTAAAGTATCGTTAAACAAGAAGTAGTGGCACGGCAAATTTGAAAATTGCCTACATGGTACAACTCATCATCATAAAGCTTCAGACTAAATATGAAATCATTCCCATCTGTAAAAGCCCAGAAAACTTCGACTAAAAAAGATTGTTGACCTACAGACGGACGGACGGACAAAGTGAAAACTATAGAGCACCCGCATCTCGCTGCCGTGCTCTACTAATACAGTCAAATATGTGAAATTACCGAATATAACCTCTTTTTGGTCCCCTTTTCTGAAACGGAGATGGCCAGGAAAGAGAAATTAATACCTGGACTTGAGCATGTGCCAAAAAACATCATATTGAAATTTAAAATTAATCTGTCCACTAGAACCAAAGTAATTTATCCTCTTTTTGGCCACTATTTCTAAAAGGGGAGGGGCCTGCAACTCGAAAAAAAAATTCTTATAAATATGCCAACAAACATCAAACTACAGATAAAATAGAAAAAAAGAAGGGAAACGGGGGATGTGTCAAAGAGACAACGACCCAAAGGGGAGTAATAACAGCTCCAAGCCACCATAAGATCTTCAATGAACGGTGATGAAACCCCACCCCCAAGAGCTATGCCAAATCCATTGACACATATCTGAAAGCTTACAATGAGAGGAATAAAAAAATCCCATCAAATTCAATGGAAAATAAAAGTTTTAGGTAATAAGTATGTTTGTAAATTTGGCCCCTCAGATTTCAGAAAGGAAACAACTTATGGAAAATATGATGGTGTAGCGCTATATTTATTTTTCAGAAGTGATCCATTTAAAGAAATGCACCAAAATCGAGCTGAAACAGAAAATAACATTTTTTTTTCAAAATTTTGCCCCTTTTGGGTCCCATTTATCCCATAAACAGAACATGCCTCATGAAATCTACTGTCATGAGACACGTTGATAATTTCCCTTAGCAACAAACTGAAAGAAATCCCATCAAAAACGATAAACAATAAAGACTAGAGGTACTGCTGAACGCAGGGGGGTCCTGCAATAGGCAGTCACTTCTTTGTACCAAATTATCAACATTTGTTTATGAAAATATTTTAAAATAAACATTCTGTTGGGATTTTTTGGGGAAATACTCCTTTTTATTTATTTTTATTCTGCAATTTTATTGTGGGCGATATATTATAACCACGGTGAAATGAATTGGTTTCTTCATAATCATATATACATCTACAATTAAAATATAATACCTGCAAATAAGTTTCTCTTTTCTAGCAAACGAAGTTTAAGTGTGGTTGATATATCAAGAGACGAATTTTATCCTGGTTCTGTACATATTGAACTGAGTTTTCTTTAGCTTACTACATGAATCTTTGAAATTGTTGATTACTGAACAGAAAAGTTCACTTCCTAACCTGAAAATAGCTTTCAAGACACAACTCATCATCATGAAGCTTTACACCAAATGTCAAATCATTCCCAATTGTAGAGGCCAAGAAAACTTTGACGAAAATTTTCATCCATAGGGTGGTATAATAAAAAGTTAAAGCATCGGCAAACAGGAAGAAGTGGCATGGCAAACCTGAAAATAGCTTACGCGATACAACTCATCATCATGAAGATTTACACCAAATATCAAATTATTTCCAGTTGTGGACGCCAAGAAAACTTTGACGAAAATTTTCATTATAAAAAGTTAAAAAGTATCGACAAACAGGAAGTAGTGGCATGGCAAACCTGAAAATAGCTTACACGATACAACACATCATCATGAAGCTTTACACCAAATGTCAAATCATTCCAAGTTGTAGAGGCCAAGAAAACTTTGACGAAAATTTTCATCCATAGAGCGGTATAATAAAAAGTTAAAGTGTCGGCAAACAGGAAGTAGTGGCATGGCAAACCTGGAAATAGCTTACACGATAAAACTCATCATTATGAAGCTTTAGACCAAATAGTAGATATAGGCCCGTTGAGAAACGCAGTCTGATTGGCTGATAAAATCACGTGACCTGGTGAAACCCCGTATTATGCTAATGACCCAATTAATCAATCAACTTTCATGTCATCGGCAATAAAAATGTCAAGAATGATTGACAGATCAAAGAACGAAAAAGTAAGTACCACAATAAAATCCCATAATTGCAATACATTAATGTCATGAAAAAATGTAAGAAATTCATCTCATTTTAATGGATAATATAACTGTCATAATGCAATACATAAATGCCATGAAAAAATGTAAGAAATTCATCTCATTTTAATGGATAATATAACTGTCATAATGAATGACACTTCAAAGACTTATTAAGTATTTTCTTTCCAATTAATTTATTGCAATTTCTAAACATAAACATTATTGTATTTTACATTGTTGTAGGTAATTTGGTGTCAAAATTATTCGTTATTTTATTGTATAATAATGCAGTTAGTGTGATTATAGATAATTTTATTTTTGTTTCAATTGTTTATAAATTGTTTTTTTCATTAGATACTTCGTTTATGGGGCCCTAGTGTACAAAGGGATACTATAGTTATAATTAGGGTATTGTTTTATCGACCCTATCGTGTAAGGGGATACTATAGTTTATAATTAGGGGTATAGTTTATAATTAGGGGACCCTACGTTTATGGGTCCTATCGTGTAAGGGGACTGCGTTTCTCAACGGGCACACTTCAAAGACTTATTATGTATTATATATTCGTGAAATTTTGTATGTAACCCCCAAATGCAATTTACCTATACTGCAAGTATAAATTACATTGACAATCGCTGTATGACTACTGAAAGACACTAACTGTGTTATTCGTTTATTTGCTGTGATTTGAAACGGATTGTTTAAAAGATCGGAATATCTATCACCCTTTTTTTGGAATCAAACTATATAAAGGTAAGTCTTAACTTCGTTGTAATCAAGTATTCTGGGTACGCATTTGTTTTCTTATACATTGTCGAAGGACAGTCGTTACATTTTCTATTAATGCTAATTACTAGTATTTAACGGTAAAACAGCGTTGTGGGGGGCAACGAGTGCAAATATTAAAGTTTGCGAAAAGATAGTCATGTAACATATCAAATTGAAGCTAATCACTAGTACATTACGAGGAAAGTACTTACGACCACACCCGAAGGGCGTGATGGGGTCAACGAGTGCAAAAAACTAATTTGTTAAAATGTACCCGTGTAACATATCAAATTGAAGCTAATCACTAGTACATTACGAAAAAAGTACTTTCGATCACACCCGAAGGGCGTGGTGGGGTCAACGAGTGCAAACAAAGTAATTTGTGAAATGATAGTCGTGTAACATATCACATTGAAGCTAATCACAAGTACATTATGAAAAAAGTACTTTCGACCACACTAGAAGGGCGTGGTGGGGTCAACGAGTGCAAAAAATAAAGTTTGTGAAAAGAAAGATAGTCATGTAACATATCAAATTGAAGCTGATCACTGGTACATTACGAAAAAGGTACTTTCGACCACACTCGAAGGGCGTGGTGGGGTCAACGAGTGCAAAAAAATTATTTTTTTCAAAATATACCCGTGTTACATATCAAATTGAAGCTAATCACTAGTACATTACGAAAAAAGTACTATTTTTGACCACACCCTTACGGCGTGGAGGGGTCAACGAGTGCAAAATTAAAGTTTGTGAAAAGATAGTCATGTAACATATCAAATTGAAGCTGATCACTAGTACATTACGAAAAAAGTACTTTCGACCACATCTACAGGGCGTGGTGGGGTCAACGAGTGCAAAATAAAAGTTTGTCAAAAGATAGTGGTGTAACATATCAAATTGAAGCTAATCACTTGCACATTACGAAAAAAGCTCTTTCGACCACACCCGAAGAGCTTGGGGTCAACGAGTGCAAAAAGTAAAAGTTTATGGAAAGATAGCCATGTAACATATCACATTGAAGCTAATCACTTGCACATTACGAAAAAAAGTACTTTCGACCACATCCTCAGGGCTTGGGGTCAACGAGTGCAAAAAAATAAATTTGTGAAAAGATAGTCGTGTAACATATCAAATTGAAGCTAATCACTATTACATTACGAAAAAAGTACTTTTGACCACATCCTAAAGGCGTGGTGGGTCATTGAGTGTAAATAATAAAAGTTTGTAAAAGATCAAATTGAAGCTTCTTGTAAGTTAAGGATTAACTTCTTTTGATCATAACTGTGTGTTAGGTGTCAATGACTGAATGCATAATAGAAAGTTTTAGTCCTGGTAAAACTTTATTGTATTATTGAAGATAATCGATTTTTAAAACGAGTAAAATTTTCTCATTTCTGATTTCAGATATGGATCCGTACATTTAAAGTGTAGTGGATACTTACACCAAATCTAAACTGCTTGAAGAGTTTGCCCTCTCTTGGTCTTTAGATGAAGAGCCGTAAGTTAAAGAGAGAATATTCCAACTCAAATGTCAGGAGTTATTCGATCTCATCGACCAGGACGTCATGATTCCATCTCCTGAAGAAATGGAAATCAAAGATATATTCCAGGGACCAGACGAAAGATCAACTGTACCTCAACAGGAAATACAAAAAGATACTACCAGAGAAAGGAATGTTACTCAAGAAACGTCTTACACTTCAGATAATTACATACCGTTGTCAGAAGCCAATTTGTCCGAGGTGACTGGACCATCTAAACCAAAATATTTTAGACCTTGGGAAGACAATTCAATATCTGAATTACAGAATATTTCCTGTGGAAGATCACCATCTCCACAGCCAGGACCATCAGGAATAAACCAAGAGGGTTATGGAAAAAGCCTTCAGAGATCATGCATCTTCCGTAAGAAAAGCGAAAAAATATTTGCTAAAACTAAGGCGAAAGACATAGAGTATGAAGGACGTCTAGAGGAAAGCTGGTGTGGAAATAAATTTGTAGACATATACGAACGATTACATAATATGTTCGATAATATCCTTGAAGAAGTTCGTGGAGACGGATCCGACTTAGGAAGAGTTGTGATAAACAATGGTGAATTGAAAACCTCAATCGTTATTCCTTTACAAAAGTGGGAAAATCTAAACGCTGAAACAGTAATGAACGGCGTTACTAAAGTTCTAAACAGCAACGAAGAGTTGATCGTAGACGATAGCATGTCAAAGGGTCCCCATAAACAAAGTATTTAATCAAAAAACAATTTATAAACAATTGAAACAATAATGAAATTATCTATAATCACACTAACTGCATTATTATACAATAAAATAACGAATAATTTTGACACCAAATTACCTACAACAATGTAAAATACAATAATGTTTATGTTTAGAAATTGCAATCCTCACATGTAATCCTTTCATCTTGTCGTGTCTCAAAATCATAAAATAAGAATTTTTTGTGTGATGCCTCGTTCGTGTAAGACCTGTGATAACAGAAATGGGCCCCTACATAGTATTTTTGACATGTATTACATTTCCACTCTCCAAACAAATGTTGTTTTGGGTCTCTAATTTGATATTTAATTACCTTCTTACACGTAGGGCACTGGTACCATGTATCACATTGTGATGGAAATGTAGTCGTTTTCGTAATATGAGGTTGTTTATGTCTATAAAAACATTCAATTGATCTACACTGGTGATGACATGTACGACAAGACATTGTTTCTTTAGTGGTACAATCTTTGCTAGTACATGTGTCACAAGTCGTTTCGCATGAATGGGTCCATCTGTTTTTGTAGGTTTTAGGCAAGATTCACAAAAATAACTAGCTCCAAAAAATCCCGCTATCGATGCTTTACCGTGAAAGTGTTCGATACAGTCGGATTCCACAAAATAACAAAATACAAAAAAAATGTTAGTTACATCAGGGTTGTCGCTCACGTGAATGAATTTGTTCCCGAGTTTTGAGGAAATTATGTTAATGTTGACATCCAACGCCCTCTCGAAAAGGGGTATATCGGTGATCCCCATTGATTTTTTAATAGTGACTTTTGCAATCTTTGTTAGCGTAACAACCATTTCTTTTCGTAAATTTCCTCGTCCTTTACCTTTCAACTGACTAATAGGACCAGGAACATGTTCTGTATTTAATCGCCTTTTCCATCTCTGATAGATTTGTATCTTTTGCTGTAAGTTGATTCCATTCCTGAGCGTGCACCTTTTTACATGACTTCAAAAAGCATAGTCCTACTGCAATAGGTAGACACATTTCGTCTTCACAGACGTAAAAACTGACCTTTTTTTATCTAATGAGTTATTAGGCCCGAAAAGAGTCTTGATAGGTCTGCCCCCTCCGGACCCTTTCGGAATGGCTATTGATCCGATGGACACTGACATGCTATCGTCTACGATCAACTCTTCGTTGCTGTTAAGAACTTTAGTAACGCCGTTCATTACTGTTTCAGCGTTTAGATTTTCCCACTTTTGTAAAGGAATAACGATTGGGGTTTTCAATCCACCATTGTTTATCACAAATCTTCCTAAGTCGGATCCGTCTCCACGAACTTCTTCAAGGATATTATCGAACATATTATGTAATCGTTCGTATATGTCTACAAATTTATTTCCACGCCAGCTTTC
>MJUU01009613.1:0-14682 GCA_002080025.1 Modiolus philippinarum
TTTTTCATTGCATTCAAACATTTTCTTTTGGGGGGAGGTGTTATAGGTGATTTGGTGTTGTAGATATTCTATGGTGCATTTTATTCATTGTTTTTAATTTGTATGGCCTTAATATGATATAATTTGTTTGGCCTAGTTATGTAATTTGTTTACAATAACAAATGGTCAAGGTTGTTACACCTTAGAACATGTGGAATATTCTAGAATTTAAATTCAGATTTTAACACATAGATTTTTCTAGATGTTTTTCTTACATAATCATTCTAGTCATGTGATTGTCAGTTGATTAGAATGTTCTAGTTAAATCTTGTGGATAGATTTTTCTAGAAATAATAAATGTATTTATATGAGGTAGCTGGAAAGGGTTAAGTCAGTCAGTTTAATAAGTTTATACAGGATCAATTAGTTTATATAGGATTATCACGCACATCTTTCGTATTGGAAATCGACATCAATTATTGTGAATCTATTATCAACTATTTAGTGAGGATTATAAGAATTATTCTATTGGACATTTATTGGTGGAATTAAGTGAACTGTTCATTTGGATTATTACTTGGACTTCATTATTGTCAGATAAGTTATATATTGTATTTAATTTGTAAAATAATTAATTTTTTTTTGTCTGATTAAAAAGTTAATTTGAGCCAATTTTGTTTTTTCTTTGCTGACTTTAATTGGTCATTTCTACCACATAACAATATAAAGCCACATGAATTTTAGCAATAACCTTATAGTCCAATAACTCTACAACCCAAATGATCTTTTAATAGTCCAGTGACTCCATAGCTCTACAGCTCTCAGTTTTATAGTCCGGTGACTCTTAAGCTCAACGGATCTTAGTTCTATAGCCCAATGACTCTCATAAAACCCATTGGCCCAGCCAATGACTTTCAATTCTATAGTTCAGCGACTCTAAAGCCCAATGGACCAGCCAATGGCTCTTGTTTTATAGTCCATTGACTCTAAAGCCCAATGGCTCTCATTTTATAGTCCAGTGACTCTATAGCCCAATGGCCCAGCCAATGGCTCTCATTTTATAGTCCAGTGACTCTATAGCCCAATGGCCCAGCCAATGTCTTTTTTATAGTCCAGTGACTCTCCTGTAATTCACAACAGATAAGTATATTCAAATGTCTTTCATGAATTCAAATTGTAAATAAACCAAGAGTTCCTTCGCTCACTATATTAATTCTAAATCGCTCATTTATTCTATTTTCATTCATATAAGAACCACTGAATTGTAATACTCAAGACTTCCAAAATGTACAGAACTATTATCCATTCAGCCTAACCAACTCAACATTCAAATCAGCGACTCAAACCAAAGCATACAGTACAGTTTCAACATACATCTCCATATTACAAAACAACTTGAATACGAATAAAAAATCTCAAATCTTAATTTAGAAATAATAAAAGAGAAACTCGGCAAACTTCAATGTGTGCTCTCATGATATTTAATCCACAGAAGTACTATTGTCCTTGAAAATTCAATAACTTATTTAAAGACCGTAGCCAATGTTGCTATGTATCGAGTATTGTTTCAGATGCACTTGAAAACACAAAAATTGTCACTAAGCTTCAAAAACCAATTACTATGTACTGTAAAATTAAAATATACCACTATCTACTCAAAAAACTTATCAACATGTATGTTTGAGTTACCATTATAAAACAGTGCAATATATTTTATTAGTCTAAATTCAATCACATTTTACAGTGTTTTATTCACTAAATTAACATGAGTTATAAGGTACAATACGAACAGAAAGTACACTTCCTTTATAATTGTCTGAATTAAATATTGTCTTTTTATATGAGCCGTGAATATAAATGTCTTTTGTTTCATTAAACTCAAGAATTTCTTCAACATAACGTTGGCATAAAGAATTACTCTTGAATAAAAGTGGCCAAAAAGGTGCCGATTGCCATTTTGGTACAATTAAAGTACCCTTAGCACCACAAGCGAGACAGTGTTTAATAACTCTACATACTAAATAAATAGGGGGGGACTAGCCAATTATTTTCTTTTTCCCAACTAAATGAGAAAGCATCAACCCCAGATGAACCTGGCGTATAAAACCTGGAATTGAATTTTTCGACCTTTTTGTTATTACTGTCCGCAAACCTGTCAAATGTATGTGGTCCATACATATCATCTAAAAATTCAAAGAATCTAATATTAATTCCCCAATCATCAAAATCAAAGATTTTACTGATTTCATCTGCTTGGACATTTTCACTTCTCGGTATCCACTCAATATCGATATTTATCGAATTTTTAACACATATATATAAAAATTGACAAAGCCAGACTGTGTAGTGCTGGTTTAGTACTTCCTGATTCAACTATATAGACACACAGTTCTTGCTATCAGTAAACCATTTCAATATTTTGCCTGATAATTGACTTTGAAAAGTATCAATACATGATTCTATAGCTTTTAGTTCTCTCCATGTCGAACTCAATTTTTGTTCCTCATCAGTCCACATTTTTTGGAAAATCTGATTATCCAACTGGCAAGAATATGCACCACAGGCAAAACCACTAGCATCAGAATATATAACAAAAGAGGGTACCTTATACTCTGAACATTTTTTCAAGTTCAACGATGATACTTGACTTTTCCAAAACATTAATTCACCTATGACCCCTTGATCTTTTAAGGCGAAACTATTATCCCACGAAACACGAGACTCAATCACTCTATACAGATGTCTAGTCATCAACCTAGTAATATTACCTAAGACAGGTGACATGGAAATCACTCGACCGGTTACTCTAGCAAGTTTTCTTGCACTGACCGAAGGTAACGAGTTCACCACGACTTCAATACTTGTCGTGAGATCCAACACCCTTTGGTCAGGAATTTGTATGCTATGAGTTAAAGAATTCCAAACTAATCCCAACCAAGTGAGTTCATTACAAGGTTTCCATACAGACTTTTCTACATTAACCACGAAACCCGCGTCTCGCAACGACTGTGCAACAAACATAGAATCAAGATTGGTGGAATCATAGTCACTATTGGTACCCCAACCATCATCCAAGTACAAAACTATACGGATACCATTTGCCCTCCAAAACTTAACTAATGACCCCAAACATTTAGTAAAGACATAAGGACTTGATGACAAGCCGAAAGGTAAAACCGAAAAAACATAATATTTATTCTGCCAAGAAAAACCTAGAAATGTATGACAAGATTTGGCGACATCAAAATGGTGATAGCCCGACTTAAGATCGAATTTATACATATAATTGTTTTTATCAAAATACTGTTAAGCCAAACGCCGGTCTTCAAACTTAATTTTGTTCTTCCAGATGTGTTTGTTAACCTCCCTGAGATCTAATATTAATCTCTTTTTACCAGATTTTTGTATAGAAACCGACAAGGGGTTAACAACATGAGGTCGATTTGTAACCTTTTCAATACAATTATTCTTTAAAAGATCAGCAACAGCTTGCGAAACAAACCCAGAATAATCAAATGCGGATTTGTCATTTTTACTAAGACTTTTGGGTGGTGTAGAAATAAATGGAATAGCATACCCGTTTTCAACAACGTCTAATACATATGAATTGGCTTCAATTTTTTGCCAATATTTTAAATGTTTTTTCAGTCTACCTTTAACAGAGTTTGTAACAGATGATTGTTCATATTTAAATGAGTCATTATCTAAACATACATAGGTATCATTGTTCAATTGTTCTTTTGAACCGCCAATAAAATCAAAATAATACTTATCATTTAAGTCTTTATTCTTTGTTTGCTGATTTGTTGAGTTTAGGGCAGTTACGTCTCCAGTGTCCCATTTCTTGGCAGGTGAGGCAGATGTCAGTAAGCTTAGGCAATGTCCTGATTCTGTCGAAGGGACGAAAATTAGCAGAAGCACTAGTAACGGTAGCAGTAGGTGCACGGCGTACCTCTGGTAACCCTCCGTAATTTGTATCATAGCTGTTTTTACGTTGTACCTTATTCTTCCTGGCCCTGAGGGCCCGATTTTCTGCTGCACGCATTCTTTTCTCATCATCGGTGTCGGACGCGAGATCATCCGACATGTATTCTTTAACAGTAGCCCATCTGCCTGGCGATTTATCTGCGAACTTGATGCATTTGTTCCTTTTGTGTATTTTCTCGTGAATTTCGTGGCAAATGTCTCTAATTTTTGAGTGATCTCTAGACTCTGCGGCACGTTTGATTCTAGCGACTTCATAATCAATGTCCGTGTTGAAATTGAACTGAGTTTCATTTCCGACGTATTTAAACTTAAAGGATTGTTCAGTTTTCAGTTTTTTGAACACTTTCTCAGATTTACTTGTCGCGTCTTCTTTCAACTCACGCTTTAGGCTTCCAATCCTATTATCAAAATAGTCCTTGAATAAATCGAGCGTAGACTCGGCTATCTGCTAAGCTGTATGTTGAGCAACAGGTGTGTTATCAGCAGGTTCTGTACGATGATTTGTAGAATCTTCACTATCTGAATGTGCCATAGTACGCGTAAAAGAAAAAGCCTCTTAACACTTGGAACTGCAATGGCTAGAATGAATAAATGTATAATTTCCCACCTTTTCATTGAATACCTTTGCACGATCTCTCCCGATATTTTTACATATTACCTATCAAACAGACCGGCCTAATCTAAAAATACCATAACTACGTGTACCAATAAACAAAACATGATCGATACTTGTACCACTTGATAAATACGTTTATGCTAGACTATAGAATTTGTTATGAAAAGAATTTTTATCCCATCACTTTTCTGAAGAAAATGCAGGGATATTGTTTTGGTCCCGTCCGTATGTCCGTCCTTCTGTAAGATGAACTTTGTCAGTTGAACTCCTTCCCTATTTTGAATTTATGGCTTTAATTTTGTTATAGAATTGTTGCATATAGCCTGCAGATGCGCAATAAGCTTTCGATTTTTTTTATATATTTGTCTTGGTGCAAACAAGATGCCCCAAGTTGTCAATATTCACACATGTGAGCTTGTCAGTGGATCTCCTCCTTCGTTTTTGGATTTATGGATTTAATTTTGTTAAAAAATTGTTGCATACAGTCTGCAGATGCGAAATAAGCTTTCGGATTTTTAAAATTGGTCTTGGTGCAAACAAGAGGCCCCGAGATGTCGATTTGACCAATATGAGCTTGTTAGTGAAACTCTGTTTTCTGTGTCAAACAGGGAAGTGCGGGGATGGCCATCATTTCTGATGGCACCACTTCTTACTTTTATTTTGTGTTAGATCAGAGACATATAATTAAAGAGATTGGCAACATGACGAATTCTCGTGAAATCACACCGCCATTGAGACTCAGTCGATAAAACTCCCACTTCACAAAAATAAATCGCTAATAACTCGATAAAATATGAAAATATCATAATAAAACTATCTAAACTCTACCAACAAGGTAAAATACTTTCCAGTTTTTATAACTAGGAAGTTGTAATCATGGAAATAAAAGAGGAGTTTCAAAAGTAAACAAGGCACACCACGATCTTCGTCGTCAGATTTCCACATGAAGTCTCCGCTTTATTTGCAAATATCTTTTTTGTTAATCAATATTTTTAATTCAAATTTTCTAAACTATACTCTAAATTGATTAAGAAAAGCAATTCACTTTTCGGTTTAGAAATATGTCAACTGAATAAAAAGTAGTTTAAGAAGTTCTGATGTGGCCGTACCATGTTTGTTGTGATTAATATTGGGTGATAGTAGAGTTGCCAATCTCTGTAATTATATGTCTCTGGTTAGATGTATTCTATTTGTGTTTTAGTTGTAAAGTTATAGGGTGGATTTTTGCGTGTGATTGTGGTTTTAGTAGGAAGAGTGGATTTTGCATGTGATTGTGGTTTTTGTATATGTTTCCGGTTGTCTTTAGTTTGATAAAATTCACTAACTTAAACAATTTAGGGATCTTCATTCGTATCAATAGTTTATAATCATTCTTGACATAACTGAAATGTACAAATCAATTACAAAATAAGGATCATAAAAGCCTTTTCGATTTTTATATGGATTTATTTCAGAGTCACATATGAAAATTGAGTTGTTGATCAACTATTCAAAGGCTCTTTTAAAGAAACCTCTGTACGTTTGACATCCGCGTGGATTCTGCTGCACTCTTTCTTGTTCTACTGTTGATATATGAATCATTGACACTGGACTAACTGCTTGATATATATATATAGAGAGATACAAATTAAAGATTTTTTTGTGTTTGTTTTGTATGTTTTTGAGCCAAAGGCCAACAGGCAAAACGTAGGTTAAAATTTCCCAAAACATTGTCGACCGCAATGGTCCTATTTCAAAAGAATAATAGGATCGTATACGAGACCATATTAAAGCTAAGGGATACCTTCCACAAGTATGAGCATTTCCGTCTTTTCCGAGTGTAACTAGGGAAAAAGACGTAGAATTTGTCACAAAGTGGACGTCAAATAATTCACGGATTTTGTTATGGTAACAATTATAAAGTCGAACAAATCGGAACGTTGGATTGAACGTTTACCCATGTAAGACAGCATCACGCGACCCTGTCTTCTGTGGGCTGTCTTGCACAGGATACAGTCATTTACAGAAGAAATGGTTAGTTAAACCGATTTTATGTCCCGCCAAACCTCCCCTTCCGTTGCAGCAGTGTCCAGTAGCAACTCAACAGCAATTGGTATCGAAAAGTCGTAGAAAGTAAAAAGAAATTAAAAATTCTAACTTATGATATGTTCACACGCAATTTGAGCTGTAACGTCCTGTATGAACGCATTATTAATTTGCTACATATAATGGGTAACTGTTAAGTTGGTATTGTGTGTCTCTGTTGTAAACAGAAGATACTCCATTTCCTTTCTTTTTCATATTAATTAAGCAAAAGAAGTGAGAACCGATCCGTCAGTCTGAATGCAAGGACAACTGCTACATCAGAAAAAGAAAGAAACAAAGACTGTTAGACATTACCTGAGTACGGCACAGAAAAGGAAAATCCAGACATCTCGACACGGATCCAGAATAAGATCATGTGCACTGGTAGAGTAAGCATCTACTGCTTTTGTTTAAGACAACAACCGTGTCACGTCCGATAGTCAAATTAAATCCAGTACAGGAAAAACAATTTTAGCTGTAAAGGGAAAGATCAGTTGTCATCTGGGAAATAGATATCTCATAGCGGTCCATAAAATCGTGATGTCGACCATCTAACTTCAAACACAAATAGGCAAATTCACAATAACTTCGGTATTTAGGTGACTACATGATGACTTTGGTAAACCAGCATTATTGAACAAATCCTTAAAACGAACCTTTATAAATTTGTTCAATGATAAAACAATAAAGAAAAAAAACAAATAAAGGGATATGGAGTAAATAAAAATGGAACAAAGTCCCTTTAAATACATGGTCAGATTAAGCAAATGGAACAACGCTTAAATTGTTTCTCATCTTGAAGACACCATTAAGCCTTCAACAAAGTGTCACAAAAATAACAATAGAAGATAAATAAAACCTGAAATATACTATGCAACACAAAACACAAATCAATGTAAAAAATTAATAATATACAAATTGAATTTTTATCCTCCGCATTTCTAGTGATGAATTGTTAATGTTATACTAATCTTGGCATATGAAATCTGAATGTGTCAGTCATATCAAATGCAGGTGCAAAATTATTTCGACAATGGGTTCTGTCTTTTATATCCTCTGCATCGCACGCTGCATGAAAGATAAATAGAAATATTTAGTTGTCCGGGAAATAAAAACTTGAATGTAGTGGCCAGTGGGCATTACTTGCAGTTTCAAGCAAAGGCATTTTTTTTAGTTTTAATTAAATACCATTATCTACCATAATATTGTTTATCGGAATCCTTTAAATATCACCAAAGCAAGTGAAGTTCTCTTTCGGGTACCAATTTGGTAACGTAAATGAAAATGTATAATGATGAACTATTTTTTAGCTACGCACTTCCTTTAAGCTATATTAGTAGTACAATAAGAGAATCCTATTGTATAAACAGGAAAGATTATGTAGATTTATATATTTGCACTAAAAATATAGATTGATTTATTGATATGGGGTTTAACGGGAGAGGACCACCGACCTTGGGCAGGTAACCATTTACGATTGTAAGTCGAGTGCACCTTTTTTGTAATGTACAAATAGGGGCACGAACTCACACCGCGGTGGAGATAGACTACAGTGGTTGAAAAGGTAGTAGAACTACCTTAACCACTCGGCCACCAAGGCCTCCAAAATATAGATATACTGTAAGTGTTGTAAGAACGGTCGGATTATAACTACTAATGAATAGAAATAGCATAAAGTAAGACAAAAGTATAAAAATGTAGTTATCTTAATGTATATCTCACACAATATATCTTGAGTTTGATTTAGAACAACGATATGCCAATATCGCCTTTGAGTTTTGCAAGTGACTGTTCAAGCAACTTCTGTCTCTTCAGCACATTAAAAAATTTAACATTTTCAAAACAACAGAAGAATCAAAGTAGTACGGGACTTTAAAACTGCGCATCATTCTTGCTCATCTGACAAAAAATTAAATTCACCATTGGAAGGTTGGCGATATGATTTTCGAGGTTTTATTATAGTCAAATTTGATCAAACATGTCACTTTTATTGTGTAACATTAAGAATCTCGGACCTTTTCAGCAAACTCCTGTTCTATTAAGGGGAGATAATTTGTATAGAAATAACAGAGGAAAAATATCAGTTTTCGCCAGTTATTAAAAAAGAAAAAAAAAAGAAAAAAAAAGACCCAAAAATATTTTTAATACATATTCAAGGCAAGAATAGTAACTAAAGATTTACCACTTTAAAAAAAAAAACTCTATGTGAAATAACTTATATAAATTAGAATTTTGTTAGAATTTGTAATTCAACCAAAATAGCTGATTTTTTTTGGCATTACAGATGTCATGCTTATATGGCCAGTAATCCCAAATTTTCACTTTATTTCTTATACATAAACTTAATCATATGGGATATTGGATTCCAAAAAATTTGCTAAGACTGATAGTACATCAGGGTTTTTAAGAACCCAGTAGTTAGTACTTTGGTTCTGGCTCAAAACTGGTTTCATTTGAAACTTGCAATATCTCAATTTTCTAAATATTTTGATTTGATCTGCACCTAAGAGACATGAATTCTCAAAATGACCGTCTATAAAAACAACATTTACAATAACTTTGGTATAGAGACGTAAAGGTAAAGGAATATAAAAAATACATATTTTTTATGAAATTAGGTGATGTTTTATTCGTATGATACCATGTAAACAACGAGTGTTAACCCAAAAAGTTATGCTATTGTTTAAGTTGAAGCATCTAGGTTTAGGTTAATATTTTGTTAAATAAATGTTATTATCTGCAAAAAAAAAAATAACAAAACCAAAAGGAATTTACCCAATATGATTTTACACATTATATGATTTACATGCCCGTGGAGGTGATTCCTAGAAACACGTGTACAGCATAACAACATTAGATGTTTATTATGTAACATTGGGATTTTTGTATTTATCAATTAAATATGAAAAAGTAAGGAAATGGGCTAAATGTCAAGGAGACAACATCCCATATCCAGGTTAAAACGACAAAAAACAAAACATCTAGGGGTCACCATATGGTCTTCAACACAGTGAGGAACCTCACACCATATAGTAAGCCCTAAATGGCCCCGAAAAGGTAAAAAAGTGAATAAATCAATGGAAACAAACCACATCCAATAACCCAAATATCAAGAAACTAAAATTTTATAAGAAGACAAGGACAAGCCAATGACCAACATATTCCTGACTTGGGACAGTCGCAAAAATTGCGGTGGGGTTAAACTCGTTTTCTTGGATCCAAACCCCCCTATGTGTGGTGAATGGCTAAAAATAAATACATCTGTTCTGTAGAGCTACATCTGTTCTGTATCTTTTTGCTAGGGGCCGTCTTGAACTTACTATGAGATATAAGCCAAGCTCAATGTTGAAGGCCTCATGGTGATTTCAAGATGAAGAACAACAATAAAAGCGTTGTTCCATTGCTTGTTATATACTATGTTTTAATGGAGATTTTGTCTCATGTGCATTGAATCCATATTCCTTCAATGATTATGCTTAAACTTCCGGCGCACCTAATATCACTCTCAGTTTAATGGGAGTTAACACAGTGAGTGCCTTGGTTTTGAATATTGCATTTTTATTTCTGTGTTTTGTAGGTATCTAACGTTATTGTTTTTTTGTATTTGGACTTCGATTTATGTAACGACCAATTATTTGATCCTTCAGTTTTCTACTGCCGATGTTAAACATTTATCATCCTTCCCCATGGTTATATCAGCCTGCAGAGCCTTTCCGCAAAAGCCGTATCTGGTTGACCCGGATATATCAGAGGTTGACCTCAAGGGATTCTCCCAAAGTTTCAAAGGCAATAACTTTTTTTCAAGGTTTCAAACGAAATCAAATTTGTGATAATAAACATCTATTACATTTGCTCTTTCCGATTAGATATTCAGAACAGAATCATGATTACTCAAATAGATAAACTAGATGTCAGAAAAATTGTAGAAACTAGGTCGTTGATATATCCTGCAGAGCTTTGACGTTTTCACATTATGACGTCATTAAAGCTCCAAGGAACGATAAAATGCCGTAACAACCAAAGGTTGCTGCAAAATTCAAAATCGACATTATTTAGAGTATTTCGGTCAAAATATTCACCCAGTTATAAAACCTTTGTCAATGACTACAAAACATGTTTTAATCTAAAAATTGCTGAAAAGGCGAGAATGGCATGTATGTCGAATTTCCCGCGCAACTTTGGGAGAATTTGAAAACTCAGTTCAATAATTACAGATCTAAAATGCAAAATAAAGGATGATAAACAAGTTATCGGGCTTTTGACAGCTGATGTATTGTAAAATATCACCCCGCTCGCCAGAATATGAAGCTTGGGGCTCGTTCGCTACGCTCACTCGCCCCTGTGCTTCATATTCTGGCTTACGGGTTGATATTTTACGATATATAGCTGTCAAGAGCCCGATAACATATACATATTATTAAACTGAGACCAAATATAAGTATCAGTGCAAAAAACTCTAGCCGAATAATATGTGCTTTTCTTGGAATTGACTGTATGAATCAGTGGTTGTTAACATGTTGTCATTGTCTTGTGCTGGTCTATTTGTCAGACAACGGAGGTCAGCGATTGTAAGATCACTTTGCCAGTTATTTTTATGTTTGCTAACGACCCCGCATCCATGGACAAAAGGAAAGATATATGGATGTAGCGTTGTTTAACATCAAGCAATGAATTTCGCTCAAAGCAATGGAAGGTCATTATGACCGTCATGACCTTGCTATGACGGTATGAGTAGAGCTCATTGTTATAGGCCTCGTAATGGAGGAATAATAAACGTTTTACAATTACTTGGTTTAAAAACTTGAAGGGGTCATGGTTTTTTTTCTGGACAGAAAATTTTTTTTCGAGCTTCACGCGAAAAAAAAAATTTAGTTTTTAACTAGTATAAACAAAATTTTTTTTTTTGAAAATAATCATTTGGGGGGAGGCAGAAAGCCCCCTTCAGAGTATTTTTTCATCATTTTTGCAGCAAAAATATTTTTTTCACCTAAAATCAGCTTCAAAATATTTTTTCGAAAAAAAAAAAAAAAAAAAAACATAGCCCCCCTTTTCAGGTCATAGCCCTTCCTTCAGGTTAAATGGTCGGTCCCTAATATGTATTTTTAAAGACTTTAATTCATGAGCATTTCCTCAATATTTACATGTGATGCACTAATTCAAAAGTAGCTGTACTTAAGTAAATCAATGATGAACAACATTTAAACCGTTTTATGTTGCTTATGTTGCTTATGTTGCCAAACCTAAATGAAACCAGGAAATTTGCTGAAGAAACGATGTTATTCATTTTCAAACCAGTCTATATCGAGTTCGTATCGTACGAAAAGCTCTTCGGCCTACGCATGAAAGTGTTTCATGTGATACTGATCATTACCTGAATTTTCTGCTCTTATTTCATCTAAGGTTTGATTTTTTTGAGAATCAGTGTACGTAAGTGAAGAGCCCTGTCAGTCTCTGTTCTGAACACTTCTTTTTTTGGTTTGTTTTCTTTGATTTTCCATAAATATGTAATTCAAGCTAATTTTCTAAAAATTGCATAGAGCTTTCTTTAATGAACAAAAATATATAGTTAAGTAGGTTATAAAAATACCTTCCTAGTTATAAAATTTATTAAAGGGATAAAGCTGTTTGTGTTATTTTTCGTTTTTTATTAATTGCAACACTTGGAATCCCATAAACGCCTCTGTTTCAAGGGAAATTTTAGAAATTAATGTTTCTGGTAATGAATATGTAGCTGTATTTGGAATAAGGGGGAATCAAAATTCAGATAAATTAAGAAAAAATGCGTATATGCCAATTAATAAATGAATAGATAAATCCAAAATTAAAAACAGCTACCAAGGGAGGGTTAACAAAATGTAGAACAGATTTAAATCTCTGAAGGTTGTTGGGGTATCTAAAACTGAGCATCTTTTTGCGCATCTAACCAAAAATTACATAATCAATGAGAATGTTGCCTAAATGATTTTGTATGTCTTTCATACTATAATTTAAATAGAAATGAACAATAAGTTTCAAGTTTGTTCGAATAATATTACATATTTGCCAAAAATTCAAAAATTTATCGAAGGGAGATATTTCTTTACTGAAATACCATGAAATGGATAAATTTTTTTAACTTTGTTAAAAAAAATCAAGGTAGTTGATTCTAATTCCTTTTTGAATTTGTCAAAAACAAATTTATTATAATTTATCCAAAAAATATGTTTTTTTTTATTTTGGGGTCCCAAATTACTTAAATCAAGTTATCTCCCCTTTCTTGTAAATCTAACCAATTCTTCATCTTTCATGAAATACCTTTTTCGAAAGATCTGTGACATATCTGTTTTATGTTTTTAAATCAAAGTTCTATATCATACCAATAAATATACAAAGTTTGGAAAAATATGTATGTCTGCTTATAGAAAAAATATGCCTTTGAATTGTTTTGTATGGCTATTTTTCATATAATTCTATTGTAAATATAGTAAGATAATCCCAATTTTGGCCAATGTTTAGAAGTCTGTATCTTTTTTGACATATCCGAAACTGACTATAGGTACAGGCATTTCAAAAGAAATGGTGGATTAAACCGGTTTTATGACTAACCACTCCCTTCCATTGCGATAGTGTCCGATACAACTCAACAGCAATTGCTATTGAAAGGTCGTAGACAATTTAAAGAAATGGCCATCCCATTATTAAGTAAAGAAAGAATCTTAAATCAGAGTTCGGACCGAAATTCAACTTTTTCCACAAGGGACTGGAAATTAGAATAAGAAAATAAATGAAAAGAGGGGCCAGACGTGTTTTGAATCTAGACTCATTTCTATTGGCAGAATAAAGGGAGTGACAAAAATACAAGTATATTAATTATTTAACCAAGAATCAAAGGGAATACATCGGCAAAAAAACACCGAAGCAAAAATAAAAAAAAATGGAGAAATTCTAAAAAACGAAAAAAAAGAAGAAAAAACACGACAATTCATAAGCAACACGAATTGCGACAGTATGGCAAAACAAGACAAAACAAATAAACAAAAACGTACAAGCACACCACGAAAATAAACCACTAACAGTGTGAACCCCAACAAAAAATTAAGGTATCATCAGGTGCTCCGGAAGGGTAAGCATGACCTGCTTTACGCTTTGCAAATATAGAATGCAAATATAAATTCAAATTTCTTACTTGGAAATCAAATTTCCTAGGACAGTGGGATCACTGAAAAACATGCATTAGAATACCGAAGGAACAAAGTATGTTCGGATTACATTAATCAAAATCCTGAGAAATGGCAAAAAATGAGAACACAATTAGACGGAAGACATATATTTACAAAATGAAACTAAAACACTCACAATGTGAATTCTAAAAAAAACATGAGAATGAAATGCTTCTGAACGGAAAGCATATTCTGCTTTGTATCCACCATATGTATTACTTTCAGTTAGTAGTAAATTCAAAACTGGTAATGTCAAATATGGGTAGGCTTGAAATCTGGATGAAAATGTCCGTTCTCATATGTAAATCCGACACTCCATATTTATCTACGATGTCATGGTGACGGTCTTAGAATTTCTGGAACAGTTCCTGGTTTCACACTCTCTTTGACAGTTTTTAAAGGTCACCATAAAAAGGTCATGCTGTAACAAAGAATCAACTGTGAAAAACATACACTCTGTACGCTGAGGAGGTAGGTATATCTCTTCTTAGAAAGGGAAATAGAAAAAAAAGAAGGGAAACGGGGGGAATGTGTCAAAGAGACAACGACCCAAAAGTTCACAATTGGGAAGTAACTTCACGTTGCAATAAAGCCAATTTTTAGACACTCAGGGATATCATCACTGTATAACAAAAGGTCAAACTGTACGAAGCAGACATGGGTGTATCAGGTTTTTTTTTCATTTAATGATACTGGGATAGATACATTTATTCTTCATTTTCTATTAGAAGTATATGGTCTGTTGAGAAATTGTGCTCGGTTAATTCAAAGACACATTTTCACCAATCAGAGATAAAAGCTGATAAAATAATAATAAAAAAAAAAAAAAAAAAAAAA
>MJUU01009613.1:29341-58898 GCA_002080025.1 Modiolus philippinarum
GTTTGTCGATCTGCGCATCATAACAAAGATCATGACTCCTACAAACCCTATCTAATTTGTTCTTGGTGGGTAAGTCTAGCGAATTATAAGGCCCACAGTAATTCGTTCCTGGGAGAGTAATTCCGCCCTTCGGCATTACAGGTTTGATGGCCTTGTGTATGTCAAGATGACCGCCTGCGGTTCCGGCGGTGCCACGCACAAACTTGGTTTTCGTGATTTTGCAGCTGGCACACGTGCTGTATTCTATGAACTTACCGTTGGATAATTGTACGACCCTTGGAGAAAGAGACTCCGTGACTTTTTCCTCTTTTACGCTGTAGCTCATTTTTTGAAGTACTCTTTTAATAGTATTTCATTTTTTATTGTATCCGTCGGACTGCCGCGGGCACTAAGGTCTTTGTACATTATATCGTAGATGTCTTTCTCTTGTGCTTCTCGTAGAAAGAATAGACAGAAGTAGCCACATAGAACACTAAGTTTGTGTTGGTACTGGATTGTGTTACGTCTGTGTTTACTCTTTATATAGTCAATAAATTCTTGTGGTGGTGAAAGACCATAACTATCAAAGTAAATATTTCTTTTGTCACGGAAGTCCCAACACACCCAAATGAGTACCGGCGCCACTTTTATCGTCCAAATTAAGGACGCCGCACTCATTCTTGTTTCGTTTTAGTGGTAGATTGTCCCTACTATAAACCCCCCTGAAAGAGGTAATACGTAGTTTATCAACCCAGTCTAAAATATCAAAGTTAGTTAACGGTTCAAGCGTCTGCCGTAAGCACTTTCTTTGCATGACGTAGGGTCTGCGTACGCTGTCTACTTGAAGTCCTTTGCCTGGGCGTTCAACTTGTAGTCCTTTACCTAATAAACCGGTTAGTAACGGCACTGCTAAAGTATCTAACATACCAAGGAATCCACCGGTCTGTTGTCTTTTTGTAATTCTAAGACCAGTTCCTGTTTTTTGTTTGAGTGCTGACTGTAATTGCTCTTTCTGTGTTTTTGTTAAATGGTCAACGTAGGGTTTTTGCAAGAGGGTGGTTATTTTATTGTGTGTGGTACGTCTGCTGTTAAACCGCTACCAAACACCTTTTTCACACCGGTTTCAGCTAGAGCAGAGGCCGCTCCGATGCCAAGGGCAGGTAATAGTTTGGATGCCACTGTCTTTATGACCGGAAGTGCAAGTTTAGCAAGTGCTCCAAGAAAACCTCCATTTTGTGATTGTTTTGTCATTTGTGTCTTTGGAATTCTTATATGAACCCCAGTACCAGAGGCCTTTCCTTTCTGTATTTTATTTATTTGTGTTTGTGTTAGCGCCATAGGAAAGTCACCTGTTAATTGATCATTTGTTAGTCTTAATGTTAAACAAGATGTGTTTTTGTATGCTTTAGCTAAATTCTTTCTCTGACCTTCGGATAAACCAAGACGTAAATAAAGCTGTTTTTGCCTACACTACTCACATATCCGTCTGAAAACGTAAGCAATGATTTGATGTGATTTGCTAGGGATACATTATTACAGTCGTAAACTGTTTTTCCGTTTTGGTGGACTGTCATTTGTTTAAAAAAAATTTGTTATGTCTGAAATAACGGATATTGTGTCGTTGTCCGGCGCTGCTCCGTCAGCTAGTTTATCTACTTTAAACTTAATTAAAAAATACCCATTATACCAATCATAAAACGAAGCCCTATCGTTTATACTAAATTTGTAGTCCGTTTTGACTTGTGCTTGTCCATGTTGTGGAGACACTATAGGAGTGTCTAGTAAAAAGTTACAATACTCATATCTATCGCAAAACTGTGTTCCTCTAAACATTTTTTATTACTGGATTATTATTTTTCTTTCTTATATAAAAATATGCCAGAGTTTATAATTTATGCCTTAAATAGGTTAAAATGGAGTATTGAGCGTTGGAAAAAGAGTAAAACCTATAAGATTTTTGTTTTTCTTATGAGATGTTTAAAACAGAGTCACAGCATTGTAGAAAAAAATGTGAGTAATAAACTTTTGTCCGTTGTAGAAAACAAACGAGTTTAGGTTAGTTTCCCGTTAGAATAATAAATCTTACACGCTTGTTTTTTTTCTATAGTCCCGTCAGTAGTAGTTAACTATGGGGGAAAATCTGAGTTTTTCAAAAAACGTTTTTTGAAAAACTAAGATTTTCCCCCATAGTTAACTACTAAGAGTTTCCACTTTTGTTTGTGTCATTTTCAAAATTTGGAAGGGCATGATGCTCTGATTAAACATTTTTACTTAATCATTAAGACACATAAATTGTGGAAGTAAAGGCTTCATTGTATCGGTTCTAGGCTGAAATTTGATCTAGCCGTTCTTAAGTTGGGTAATTTTTTAGGTAAAAATGCAGATTTCAGAATTTTGTGTTTTCCGACATGCATGACCAGATGGAAGGTTGACACCATGGACTTTTTTTCAAGTGTCTAACCTATAATCTCGAAAAAAATCAGAAATGAGGATCCACACTAATTGGCTTTTGTATAATTTATTTAAATTAAACAGGGTTGTAAACTTTAATGCATTTGACTGTAATGGAAATGAAAATCCTTGACCCTTCACTTTTTTTGTTGTTGAGAATACATGTATATGTTAAAGGAAGTATTCAAAGTCGTAATATGATATTCTTAATATGAGAGTTTCTTATGTGAAACCTTTTGCGACAGGAAAGTCATGGTAGGAGATAAAATGAAATATAAGGAAAGAACGGAAGGATAGAACGAGACATATTTTTGGTACTGTTGTGCTCATGCTTGTTTGAATTGAAATCAAAAGTTCTAATAAAACGAAACTAATCCATTACAAAAGATAATGACTGTTCAAAATATAAAAAAAATAGTCTTTTGGCACTGCAATTAAGCAATTCTAAGAGACAAACAGGTTCTTGTTTTAGTCAGAATCTTTTATAGAAATAAAATAAAAAAATATGTCGTTATTAGTTTGAGTTGTTTTCCATATATATGTATACAAAAAAAAATCCTATATCCAAAAATATATTTAAGAGTTGCTAACACTTTTCTTTTAAAATCAATCTTATAAAATGGCTTGTCATAATCTGTGTCATAAGATATTGATTAAAATAGAATAACATTTGTGATTTTACATATTTATCGGTTCTGTAAAACCAAAATTCTATTTTCGTTTTAGAGTATTACGTTATTCGTGCTACATTAGGGATATATACTGAGTAATTGGTCAGTAATTGTTTGTCAGTTAACATGTTGAAGATTGTTCAGAGTTCTCGGTTACCACAATCCTTAAATATTGCGGAGAACGTTGATGAAGTACAACTTCCAGTCAAGCACGTAAAGAAAGAACAAAATGAATTGAAAGGTAGGTTTAACACTTGTGACTTTGTCAGATTATATTACAACTAAAATTTAATATCAGGTTGAGATTTTGACATTAGAATGAAATTGAGCATTTAGAATTATGAATAACTTGATTTTACCGAATTTTACTGTTATTTCCTATTTGTGCTTGAATTTACTTATTATTGAGACTAGTTGCGTAAATGTAAAAAAATATGCCTCGTATAACATCCCCATTTCTCTCTCTTAATGTAAAATGTTTATGTGCCAAATAAGTAAGAATCATGTTTTTGTTTTATTCCACTGTACTTTATACTGCTCAGAAAAAAAACAGGTGCTTATCAATCTATGGTATTGAAATTTGACACATGGACCTATCCATTTATATGACAATATTATCTCTTATCTTTCTAAATTTTGGTCCTCTCATAAGTATATATTTTGTAAAAATATGACAAAAGACACATATGCAATAAAATATATTTTTGGCATATACTGACAATGTTTACATTAACAAAAAAGAAAACAAATTCCAGGAACTGATCATTAACATGCCAACTTCCACAATAAGGGAAGCAAAGCTTGAGTCATGCCGTGACAGAAACATCATTATTATCTATAAAGTAATAATTTCTGAAGTGAATAAAGCAATACGTTCATAAAACTTGAAATGAAATAAAAAATTTTCCTACATTCGCAATAAATTTATAAATGTCACTGCTGAGTTTGCACAGTTCCTAGAAAGTTATTTGTAATATGTGTCGTTATATATACATCCTTAATCCCTGAGGGACTAGATTTCATATTTGTACTATTCATGTGCTTCCGTTTAACTTCGGCCAAAGCTGTCAACACTGAAATTGACCTAGAATAAAACAGCAATACTTCACGCGATTCAGTTTTCCCAATGAATTTTGTCAAAAACCCACCTAATCCTGGTTGACTGGTTGACTGGTTGATGTAAAAGCGATGTTTTACCATAAAAACTAAATGTTCAGGGTATCGGCGAGTGTAACAGTTCAACATAATTGCAAATTAAGGAAATATGGACATCGCAAAGCATCTGAATTCTCAACATTTGAAACAGTTGATGACGATATAGAAATGGGAGGTATAACGTGTAATTTGATGCTCTGTAAATGGTCACCTGAAAATGAGTTAAATATTCGCGACAATATTAAAGACAGATAACGAAGATGCTATATATTTCTATTGCTTATTTTTTGTTGATTTATTTCGTTTTAAAGTTATACCCTGGCAATTAAGCCATTTTTTGTTAATGGGTGAGTTTTTATGATGAACACTTTATTTTCGCTCTGATCAAAATAAAAAAAAATCCTTTCTTTAATATGTTAAAGATGTTCACTGAAAGGTGCAAAATTAACCAAGGCTACAGTTCATTTTTGAAACGTGCAGAACTGCTTAATATTGAAAATGATATAATTTTGTTTTTTTTTTAATTTTTTATTTATTTGCCCATGGATTGGCAAGTTTTTTGAAAAGTTCATACTTATTTATATATTAGACTTGTTTGATTGATTTATTTTATTTATCATTATTTTGTTTCATGTTGAAAAAGGCATTTTCGGTCACTGTGTTTTCGGTTTAACATACATGATAGATAAGTTAATTACAAATCATTTTCCATATCGTTGCTTTTGTATGGCACCGTATTAGGGTCAAACATAACTGTTTCTTTAATAATAATAAAATAATTCCCGATCCAGCATTTTATATTAACTGTTTTAATATTACTTGGTTCTAAAAATAGTAGCCTGGTTTTTCCAAAGAAGTATTAATAAAAAAGTCGATTTTTCGTTTTTCAAATGTACTGTTGTTGCTATTTTTAGGTATTGACAACTTGGTGTCTGCCGATTCATCTTCCATATCAAAAGGAAGGATAAATGAAAATATAGATGATTTGTCGGCGAATGTGGAGAATGGGGATACAAATGTGTCAAAAGGTACATTATCAAACAAAGCTACAACATCTGAGAACACACCTTTAATCAGGGTTTTACTTTAAATTATGATAGGTAAATACCAAATTTTGGTCTTATATGCTTAGTGAATCTCTGAAGTTTATATTTAATAGGTTTCTTGTTCGGCCCAAATATATTTGACGATTATCGTTCGGTATTGTAAGCAAGATTTTCGAACAATCGTACCAAATTCAATTAAAATGATTCCATTGCATAACTTTGTGCTTTTATAAATTTTTGATCTATCATTATATTATATGGAATGTACGCTTTAGGTGTTTTCTAACAAATATTTATTTGTTTTTGTGTCCCTTTCTAGATACAAAGAAAAATGACTTGCTGTAAACAAACTTCGGAGAAAAAATAGTTTCCCACAAAACTATATACAAACAAACAAATACAACATAAGTATAACAAAAAAGAAAATAAAATTAAACGAAAATGAAACAAAATTGTCACTGGAAAGTCATTCTTAAGAAACATGTACATTTTCAAAAGGTTCAGAGATATACAAACCAAAGCTTTTATAATGCAGAAATTTTTAATAATGATAAAGTAAGTGAGAACCAAACCGTCAATCAAATGAACGAACAATCCATGGACAATGGCAAAATCAGACACACTAAGAAACAAGGACACCACTTGAGTACGGGATAAAAAAAGAAAAATGAAGACACACATACAAATGAACAACACGGACCCAATAAAAACCGTGGATGAGATCAGGTGTACCGATAGAGTAAGCATCTCCTGCTTCTTATAAAACACCCGACGTGTTGAACATGTCAACTCCGGTAGTAAATTCGAATCCGATAGAGAAAAATCAAACTGTTGTTATCTGGGAAACAGATATACCACAATATCCTCAAGATCGTGATGTTGACCGTAAAACTTCTGTAGTGATGACTTTAAGTTTTTTGTGTAACGTACCCTTGCTTAAGTAGTTTATTTGTAAGCAACTGAGCTCTATCAAGGAAGTCACTGTAACGACCACGAGCCCTTGAGTAGCGAATGAGCTGTGAGATGTAAACACCATATGTTATGATATGTTGGTGCTTTTGGAATGTTGCTACAAAGAAAAGAGAAGTTGACTATTGGAAAAGTGAAGTCATCGCGTTTGTCGTACAGGCTAGTTTGTAATGTACCTCTGTTGTCAGTTTCAAGATGAAGGTCAAGGAACAAAGCCGATGTGGAAGTATCTGTAGTATCCTTAATTTCAAGCTCTTTTGGATAAATAAGATGAAGAAAATTACCAAAGCGAGGGTTGTTTAATGATAAACTGTCATCTATATAACGGAAGCTGAAATTAAAGGACTGGGCCAGTTTTTTGTCTTTATTTTGAAGAAGCCCTTCAATGAATTCAGCCTCATAAGAGTGCTGAAACAGATCGGCTAGAAGAGGTGCACAGTTTGTGCCTATTGGAATTCTAATGGTCTGTTGAAAAACAAGTCCTCCCAACTGGACAAATATATTGCCGATCAAAAACTCTAACATTTTTATCACTTCTTCCTCTGTGTATTTTTTCTGTGATTCTGAGTCGTATTTCACAAAGTATGCTTGTTTTCTGCCTATGACAATGAACTTATATCTTCGTTCGCCGTTCTTACGGGAGAAACATCTATGAATAATATCTTTCAGCCGAGATTTCAGTTGTTCATGAGGAATGGTAGTATAAAGTGTGGAGAAGTCAAATGTTTTAATGTGTTGCAATGCAATAATGATCTAGATTTCAGGATGTCAAGCAGATCTATAGAGTTTTTTAATATCCACATTTCATTTACACCACTTCTTGAAAAACTAGTATCACAGTATTTTTGAAGGCCCTCTTTTACGGCTGTCTAGAGGGAGGTTTAAAGCTTAGAGAGAGGTTTTGTGGAACATTTTGCATAAAAGCATATGGGGCAAAAGCACACGAGACAAAGTCTCTACAAATACATGGTAAGACTAAGCAATGGAACAACGTTTTTATTGTTGTTTTTCATCTTAAAGTCACCATCAGGCCTTCAACCACATATTAAACCCAAGAAAGCCCGCAGCACCGGTTTGAGCGGAAATCATTGCTAGATGTCGAGCAATGCTACATCCATGCTTTTGCACTTATGTATGCGGGATCGTTAACAAATATAACATAAACTGTCATAGTTACAACTGCTGTCATTAGTACTTTTGTTGAACACTCACATTTTTAGATGTCTCATCAGAAACAACGACAGATGAAGAAGAGGAAGTATTTAATATAGTGTCACCTCAGACAACGAATCCTCCTCCTCCAATGTCAGTTCCTCCTCCACCACCTCCACCGCCACCACCGCCTTCTCTGCTAACTGAAAAGACTTCAGTATCATTAGTAATAGACGTACCAGATCCTAAAAAGAACCTGAAGCCGTTGCAATGGAAACGGATACATAATTCAAAAGGTAATATTAGGAGTTCCTCAAGTGAACCTTACTTAAGGCAGTATAATGAATTTCCTTACAAAATTGTTTTTTTAGGAATGGTGATAATATGTACACCAAAGCCCAATAGGGTCTGTAAGTCTCGTTCAGTTTTGGAACTTCCGGGCACATAATTTGTACCCGGAAGTTGCATTTTCAACAGAAAAATATGACGTTTCAAGCAAAAATTTAGACGTCATAATCCAACAACGTCATATTTTAGCGGGAAACGTTTTCAAATTTAAATTTTATCGTGATTTCTCGGTGTCACATGACGAGACTTACAGACCCTATTCGCCCTAACCGATGTTTAATTCCCTTTTAAGATATCAGAAAGAACGCTTGAAATTAACTCCGTATAAATTTTAAGGTTGATTGATATAATGATGTAACGGTCTCACAATTTGCAACTTCCTTTATTTTAGTAAATCTACATGCAGTATCGAAGTATCAGACTTGATTTTTTTATGGATGCGATTTTTTTAATGTATAATTTCTCACATGATGGTAGCGATAGACGCTACATATTTCGACACACCTGGTCTCGCTTCTTTAATAGATCAAGTGAACATATAATAAATACAAGTGACAACAAAAGTCCATACAGCTCATTAAAATTAATGCAGTTGGAGTTGACATATGTGTTATTGTCTCATGTTCATTTACTCCATATCCTTTCGTAAAATATCCAAAACAATTAGAGGGAAAGACCAGTAAGGAAAATCCGTAAGATCGGGAACACACAACCCTTGTAATATCTCTAAGGTTTTTGAGAATTAGATATTGGTATGGTTCTATGACTTGTACTTAATATTATTTGCTGTTTTGATTTAATGCTTTTCAATCGTGTATTTCGGAGATATACAGACATTTAGATAATTGCATATGAATGTTTTAACTAAAACTATTGTTGTCTTTAACTATTGCTGCCCAATTCTATTTAGATTTATTTCTAAATAAAATATTGTTTAAATTAAAATTGTCTTTAAAGTTTCAGATTTCTCTAAAATTAATACGCTCCATTAATTGTATATTTTAGGCAATTTATGGCAAGAAGTAAGGGATATGAAAGATCCAGTATTAGTTGATTATGGCAAAATTGAAAAACTATTTTACTGCAAACCGACTTCATGCAAATCTGCAGGTCAAAGAAAAAAGGTATTAATATTGTAGGATATATCTGAAGATCTGGACATTCTAAAACAACAAATAAGAATAACTTATTGGTGACTTTTGTTTAGCAGAAACAATATTTATTTGCAAAAAGGTAAATGCCAAATTAAAAAGAAAAATAGATGAAGATAAACATAAAGTGGAATTATAAAATGAAATGATATATTTATACAATAAACAAACGGCAGTAGCCATTCCAAGAGAAGCAAAGACCTGGAAATGCCATCGTGTTGACTAGACAGAGAGAGAGAGAGCGCGCATTTAAGCATGCAGAAACTTAATTTACAGTAAATTAGGGTTTAGTTGTTATGTACATTACAAAAAAACAAGATAACAGTAAACACCTACAATGGCCGAAAACTACAATCAGATGTTTGCAGAGAAGTATGTTGAAGTAGCACACTTGGTAGAGTTTTAACCTCTCAGGGTATTCATATGTATAAATTGCCAAGTAAACATACCATGCAAGCTGCTGAAAATATTTCAAAAGTAGATTATATCTATGAAGTTAAGAAATGTAATAATATAGTCTTTTTATTTAGTCAGTGTCCGCATAGAAACACGTTAAAGCTGCATATTTTGTATAGTTTTTACCTCTCAGGGTATTTATATGTATAAGTAGCCAAGTAAACGTATCTGAGCTACCGAAAATATTTCAAAAGTAAATTATATCTATGAAGTTCAGGAATGTATTCAAACATCTTCTTGTTTTTAGATTTTTTTATTACTAGTCAGCTCCTGGACTTCTTCAGATTTTAGTAATGTTTTTGCTTTTGTGCTGAACTTTAGATGTAAAATGTCAAAATGACTCGATTTAGTGCAACATCTGTATTTGGAAATATTGTTTGATTTGTGTAATATATGGTTAAAATATGCCATCGAAGATGTAAATCATATTTTCAGAATTTACTAGATCACCAGAGAGCAATGAGTGTGAATGTATTCCTGAAGAAATTCAAGTCTCCAGACGACTTAATTGAAATAATACAAAACGGTCAAACAGATAAATTTGGAATCCAACATTACGAAGAACTTTACAAGATGTTATCGAATAAAGAACTGGTAAATACTGTAATTCTTAACCTCTTTCTTTTGGTATCGAAGTTTTATTATATCAAAGTTGATATAATTAGTTTTATTGCAGTTAAATCTTCTATATAAAAATGTGCAGATTCTAGGCTGAAAAAGTTGTCGTCATACATGATGTTATTCTGCATAAAATTCTCCTATTTTTTTTCTTTTTACGACTTAAATGGAGGGTTCACTTTCTGAACAAATTAAAAAAACAACGGTTTATACAAAGGAATTTCATCATAAATAATTACAGCCTTTTCCGAGCGATTCAGATAATTTTGACAACATGTAGTACTGGAAAATAAATAGACTATAGCACTTCTTTATCATTCATCGGCGGATCCTCGGAGATAAAGAAGTGCCTTTTCTGCTACGTACAGTGACATAACAAAATATAATAATAACAACTCGTGTAATATTCGCCGTAGCATATAGTCTTCCTCAACCCCTTTTGATATAACATAAAGTTCCATAAGTACATAAGGTTTATTTTTAAGGCAAGTCGTCTCAGTGAGCAGTCCATAGAAGCTATCGACAGAACCAGCCAGGTGGACTACTTTATAGTTCGTCTTTTTAATTTACCAGAATGTACGAATTGGCTCCAGATGGTCATTATGAGAGAAAAGCTGGATAGTTTAAATCATATACCTGATTGTTTAAAGATAGTGAGGGAAGCATGCACACTGCTAAAGAAAAATGAGTCATTTCACAAATTTCTACGATTTGTGCTTCACGTCGGACTTTTCATGAATAAGGTATGCTGTAAAAACAAAAAAATAACCAAACAAAATACATATAATGTATTGTTCTCAAAATACTGGCTTTGTTTCCTTAACTGGAAATATTTGAACACCTCAATGAAAAAATAATAGAAACTCAATATCTGCATATGACTTAAGATAAGGTTTATGTTAAATTGTCTGCAAAGAAGAGTCTCAAGAATGAAATAGATGAAAATATAGATACATTTTAACGAATATATACTAGACAAATGCATTTAAGTTAAATTTCTTTTATTTCATTTTGTAGGGAAAAGTAAATGGGCGAACTGTTGGCTTTGAAATTCGATCACTAACAAAACTGGCGGAAACAAAGTCAACCGAGAATGACAATTTCACATTATTAGATTTTCTAGTTGGCGAAATCCACAAATCAGACAAAAACTGTTTGAGTTTTGTTAGTGATTTTCATCCCACTCTTCAACAAACAAAAAGGTAAATTATTAAATAATGAGAAGTCTATGTTTTCATGATTATTAATAAAATCAATGATATATGTAGCACTTGTATTATTCAGTCTTTTTCAAACATTTGAAAGATATTGAAGAAATTTGATCTGGGAATTACTTCTACAAATATACAACTGTTATATGGTGCAAGATTCTAAAATTTTGAAAAATACAACACGCTACCTTCATACTTTTAATATTTTCTTTTTTTTTATTTGTTTCTGACGGGATTTCTGAGAACATGTTGCATTGTTGTCAACGTAAATTTGTGTTATTATTGTTATCTGTCGGATATATAGTGATATTTATATTCCAGTTAAATCTTTTATCTTAATATGTGCAGATTCTTGTCATAAAAATTGTCATCATATGGAAAGTATTTTTTATAACGCTAGACAAGGGTTACAACCCGCCCCTCGGCAGATCAAGCAGCTGGATAATCCACAGATTGGAAGAGATAATTACAGCTTTTTACGACTGATACAGATAAATTTGACAAGATGAAGTACTGGAATATAAATAAGATAAAGCACTTCCTTATCTACCTTATTACCTATCAGGCCTCAGTTGATAAATACATGCTTAAACTTCTACAAAATTGCAACAAAATAATAACAGAATGTAATCTACAACTAGCTTTATATGATTTTTTTAATTGACAGAAAATGATTTTGGGGTAATAATTAATTGTTTTTACAGCAGCACAGTAGAACAGTCATTGAAGGACTTTGAACAGATGCAGCTTAAAGTTTCAGATATGACAAAATTGGTAGAGACTCTTGATGAATCATCCCTAATCAACGAAAAATGTTGTCAGATTAAAATGGTAGGGAAATACTAAAGCATCGCGGTTAAATTAAATTTTGTATGTTTCTAAATTATTCTGATCTCATAGTATTCCCTGAATTAGAACAAAAACTTTACAAATGCATTGAATAGTTTTAAACATGAAAATATGTTTCATTCAATTATGGCAAGTATAGCATACCGACAACAGCTCGATACCAAATGGTCATACCAAATTCAGAAATCAAAAGCAAAGCTCATTATTTTTGCAATTTATAGGTTTCATTATGAGTGAGGCTTGTATATCGCTTGTTATCAAATCGAGCTATTTAATTACACAATAATAATTAACGAGCTTCTGCGAGTTAATTATCATTTGTAATTAAATAGCGAGATTTGATAACAAGCAATATACAAGCATCACGAGTTGTGAAACCTATTTCTCTTATGATAAAACGTTCTCCCAATTATGTTAAGTTGGGAGAATTTAGTTGTGTTTGTGAATACATTGAAGATTGACTTATCCTTATAATGAATGTAAAGTCTAAGAATAAATTTTACTCGTATATAAAGTAGAAACTATAAACAACGATAAGTGCTGTAGATGTACGAACTATGTTGCATTATACACACGTGTACACAACAATCAATGACAATGACAGGTACATGATTCCTCGCTGGTAACAAACCTGGGTGAAAGCTCGGTTGAATTGTAAATACTGTTTTAAACATCTATACAGTAATAAAATTAATTTCTGCTTGTCAGTTGAGTGAAAATGTTACGAATGATTTGTAATGTAGGTGTATATTTTTCTGTATCTCCCGCGACAATGATCCTAATACACATTACATCGTAACATCAACACAGAACACAGGTGTAGCAATAAAATAATATATTTCATGTGGCCAAAATATATTCAACTGTTTTTGTGAGAGTGAATTAATATACAACTAAGGGAAACATCCAGATTTGTCAACCCGAGGAGGGAGTTGTTTCCCGAGGGCTCTGCCCGAGGGAAACCATCCCTCCAAGGGTTGACAAATCTGGATGTTTCACGTCAACAGAGGGCCATAATTGTTTTATTATATTTTAAACAGCTTCGTTAATTGCAAATCAAGAGGTCTTAGTATGGTTTTAATCTTAGTAAGAAGACCGCTATAATCTGCTAGTGATTTTTAGAATCTACAGGGTTGTTTCTCTTTGTGACGTCACATCCGGGTTGTTCAGCGGGAAACAACAGGGTTGTTCCCGCAGTGATGTCATATCGAGGTTGTTTGCTAAAACATCTGAGTTATTTTGAAGTCACATGATTGCTTTCATCCAATTAAATCTTCTCTTACTTAGTAAAATATAATAATAGGTGTGCACACATGAAGCTCATTTTTTTCATTTTTTCTTCTTGCCAGTGGAATAAAAATAATGCAGACAACATAATGCAATGAGCACGGAATGCCATGACGTTTGTTTGATCTGGTGTGTGACCTCTAGAACAACCAATGAAAATACGGCTGAAAAGTTATCTAATCGTATGAAAGGCCAATGAAATGATAGCATAAAAGTTATCACTAAGTGATACGAAAAAGTATCTTATCGTGTAAGAAACAGATATTGCTGCCACATCATAAGAGAAACAAATATAGCATATCGACAAAGCTTTATCAAATTTTACTTCACCAATATGGCACATACATCAAGTGTAGCATACCAACAAGAGGGCTCAAAATCATAGTCCATCAAGATGGTAAATTATGTGCAACGGAAGAACCAAATTATTTACGACAAGAAATCTACATTTCTGTCACACGCCTAAATTGCCAATATGGTGAACAAACATAGTAGTATCACATTAGTAAAACAGATATCAGATTATATAGATATAGATGTACATCATCGGCGCGTTGAAATAACAAAATACCAAAGTTACTGTGAATTTAGTTTCTGCATATGCTCATTTCGACAAGTAATGTCCCTTCAGTGCAGATCAAATCAATACATTAGAAAATCCATAACCGAAATATGTGTAAAATCTGCTGGAGAACAAATTACCTATAGGATCTAAGTAGAAAGCCAAAATAGGCTAAGGACAGGGCTATGCGGGAAGGAGATACTCCAATATTTTGAACAAAATTTTCATAAATTTAGATATTGCAAGTTTTCAAATGAAATATGAATTCAAATTTTTCATGTTTTATTAAGACTATACTGCAGTAGTTCAGTGGAATGGTTGAAATAATGACAGGAGAAACAACAAATGTGTGATTTACCGGTTTACGTATATGTATATTCGTAATTATATGGTCGAAGATGAAGGTTGACTAAGTTTAATCACTTTGGTATCAATTTCTGAGATTTTGAGATAATATTTAATTTAAGAATTAAGTGCTCTCTTTTTTTTATTTTAGGCAGCTGTTGAAAAAGTGGAGAAATTTAAAACAATAGTGGAAGAAACAAAAGCTGTTGTTCTGGAAACTGCTACCTATTTTGGTGAAGACAGTAATACGTTCTGTATTGATGAAACACTAAACTGCTGTAGAGAATTGTGTGACAAGATTAAATTGATACAGGTAATGGAAAAGAGACAAATTGAACTTTTTCAACAAAATCTTAATCATGATTTTTACCAAACAGTTGTCAATACGGTAGAGACAGAAGCTTCGAAAAAGAGTCCTATTGTTATTTTACGGATCCATTAAGTCCCACAAATATCTCCAATATAGTCACTAAAGCCACAATAACCTTTGTTTTTAGCTCAACTGGCATAAAAGGTCATGTAAGCTTTTGCAATCACTATGCGTCCGTCGTCTGTCTGTCCGTCCGTCAACAATTTCAAAAATCTTCTCCTCTGAAACCGCTTTGCCAAATGTAACCAAACTTTACTTGAGTCATCACCAGGGTATGGCTTCTCAAAATTGTGTCCGATTAGTCGGCTGGTCAAACAACATGGCCGCCATTGCTGCAAATATAACATAGATGAGATCTACCCGCCTTGCAATTTTGAAAAAAAAATTGAAAACCCGTCTCAGAGTTATAGCCCTTTTTTCGTAAAATTTTCAAAATTTTTGCATTTTTTATTTTTTATTTCTAAAAGTGTAACTGATAGAGGTCAAGTGTAAATTGACAAAAATGTTCAGCATATCAAGATCTACCCACCCTGAAATTTTGAAGAAAATCCTTAAAACCTTGTAGGAGTTATTGCGCTTTTTTATACCGAATTTTTAAGATTTTCGTATTTTTCGTCTTATATTTCCAAAACTATAGAAGTTGAAGGTTAAGGTTATTGAGCACAGCTGTCACGTGATAAAACCATAGAAATGGCGGGAAAAAATTAAAAATGTTCAGAATGGAATGAACTTTGACAACAAGGTTACTGAGCATGTATAGAAACGAACTTTGGTTTTAAAAACATCAAAATGGCGACCGTTGCTATGGGAACAGAAAATGGCGGGAAATTTTCAAATTGCTCAAAATGACTGAAATTTTACAGAAAGGTTACTTAACATGTGTAGATACGATGTTTTGTTTTTAAAATATCAAAATGGCGACCGTTGCCATTGAAACAACAAAATGGCGGGAAAAATAATTCCTTCATATATGATGAAAAATTGAAATAATTTTGAAATAAGGTGAGAAAAAGGAATATAATAATAAATTAGCACACTAAAAGTGCGGAAAAAGGGAAAATAACTTCGATATTAATAGAGAGATGGTAATGAAAAAAGTAAATAATATACACAAAGGGATAAGAAAAGGGGAAATAATGATAGAATAAAACTTGAAAATTGTGACAAGAGAGAATTCACCCTAGAACAACAATAACAGTCTCCCCCTTCTAAACAAGTAACACAGACGTGATAGAAATACTGCTAGAACTTCCGTTTTATAAAAATCACTCCCTAGAAGTTTGGAACAAGAAAATATGAGAAATATCATTTCATTCATTTAGTCAACGCCATCCAAAATATATCTTTACACAGCATAATAGGTCATTCCGGTCAAAACAGTTGCCAATTGGAAATACAAGCTACTTCCGGTCCCGCGTGAGTGCTCCTTTATCTCTCTATAGGACTCCTGCCGGGTCACGTGTAGAAATTTCATACAATATATCACCAAATTTGAATTTGTAGATGAAATTTTTGTATTTATGATAAACATTAGGCAAGAAAGTATTCACTTCCGGTTTGACACGTGTAGGCTACAACTTCTTGTTCTGGTCAAATTAAGACCGTATACAGTCATATGACTATTTTAGTTTGGTATTTGTGCTACAAGCATATCGGTGACATCAGTACCGGTTTTTGTTCTAGTGACGGCAAAATTTTTTGAGGGGAGAAGGGCAATGTTGTCAACTTTGAATGCTTGTAGGTCTCTTAAAAGCCTGGTTTACTATACTGATTTTTTTTTATATTCTGAAGATATCGTATAAAGGTATATATTTAAGTAAAAAAATTTAAATTCAAATTCAGAAGTTTTTCTGAATTTCACTTTTTATGTCCCTCCAGGGGGCAAAAAGTGATAAAAAATCTAAGCTAAATGTGCACATAATTGGAATTATTAGCAAAAATAATTGACAGAAGTGGATATATTTTAAGAAGTACCTTTAAAACAACAAAAACTTATAATCCAAACACTCTTTTTACAAAAACAATGTACGATTTGTTTTTATATGGTCAAAAGGGGGTAAATGGGAATTCGGACTATTATTCAGGGGGAGGTAACATTGACCCCATTTATCTCAGAAAAACGCCTGGAAAGGTGGTCAAATATTTATACCAAAGAAAGCGTAAATATTCAACAGTAATATATTAAAAAATAGCCATTTTGAATTCGGAATTATTTTTGGGGTCAGGTGCCCTCACTAACCTTAAGTGTAAAATGATGAAATGTTTGCCATGTTGTGGCGACTTCAAAACTGGTGTTTAAAATAGTTTGTTGACTGTCATTTTCAAAATGGCCGCCAAAAAAGGCGGGAAAATTCAACATTGTCCGATTTCAATGAAATTTGGTTTTTAAATAGATATTGATGTTGTGACTTCAAAACCGATGTTGAAAATTGTTCGATGACCGCCATTTATAAAATGATGTCTCGATTTCAAAACTGGTGTCAAAGTGGTCCTTGGCAAGAACGTTTTTCGTCAAAAAAGCCCAACAAAAAATATAGAAAGAAATGATCAGACTTTAAATACAGTTCAAAATATTGGTGGTGTGCAAGCTTCAATAGTTTGAGAGACTGAAGATCATCTGTATAATTTACAATGTTACCTTGATTGTGGCAACTGAAAGCCGGGTGAGCGATTCAGGCTCCTTGGAGCCTCTGGTTCATAGTGTCTAACGGTTGTGGGTTTTATTTGTCGTATGATCAAACATTACAGTCGTATTCAAACCTATGTTAAGTATGGTCTAGTTCAAGGTATGACTATCTCTCGCAAAGTCATTAAGTAGTATCGGTATGCTAAAGCTGCAGTGAGAGATTAAAACACTTATAACAAATCTGTGAAATATTTCTTTTTGATTTCACCAAATGTTGACAAATGAAGGGTCGTGTTGTTATATTTTAGTATATATTGTTTTTTAATGTTAAGTTGTGGTTTAATATTCGTAAATGATAGCCGAAAAAACAGAGTTGTCAAAAAGGAAACTTGGAGAAAATGAAGACGTGGAAATAGCAAATTCCTAGATATGATACATACCTTTGGCAATGACAGTATATCGAATCCACCCCTTTGATGTGAAAAAAGTATCTTTAGCTTTGATCCCTATAGATAAAGTTGTGAAAAAAAAAACTTTTAAAAGAGTGAAAAACTAAAACAGCGGCAAAATCTTTAAATTTAAGGAAAAAACAATGGCAGTAGAATACCAAAGGAACAAATCACAAGATTACATAAAATGGACTAAAAAAGATAACAGGAAACACCTACAATGGCGGAAAAACATAGCCACATGCCAGAAAGTAAATAGGAATTGCACAAGAAAAAACCCACAATAAAAATACAAAAGACAAACATAAACAACGATAGGAACTCGGGACAGCCGGATAAATCAAAGTCCAGAGACAAGGCAAAATCAAGAATACCAGAAGGCGGAAGACCAATGACACTACATGATCACAAAACACACAAACACTACATATACAACACAAAAAAACTAAAGCACTAACAGTATGAACTCTAAAAAAAAATAGAGTGACATCAGGTGCTCCGGAAGGGTAAGCATGTCCTGCTCTGTATTTAGCACCCATCACAGTTCAGTTGGTCTATCCCAAAACTAAAGAAGTATATTTTCCAGTTTGATTCTTGTATATTAAATCTGTCTTGTTTCAGATAAAAGAAATTAATTTATCACAGAAATTCATAAGAGGAAGTAATTCCAGGCGATCATTGCCGATTACTAGAAGGAAATCTGCACAGGAAAACGCAACAAACGGTTTCATAACAGACAAAAGATTATCAGCAGTACTAGAGAAACAAAGACGTCGATCCGAATCTATACAGTAATATTTATAAGTATCCATTCTAAGGAATCAAATCCATGTGTTCTATATATGATATTTTAAATCAAGATGCCGTTAGAAAGAAACAGAAAGAACATATTACCGGCGTTATCTTTGTCTGCGACTATATAGATGGTATTTTCATATCAATACATATAGATATTTAATCGGAAAAATATATCATTTTATATCAGATGGATACAAAAAAAGTACACCAGACGCTCAGGGATTAGGCAAAGTGAATTACATGTACTAGTATTGTAAATATGGGACTTGCTGTAAAATTGCTCTTGTCGCTAAGCAGCAATTCAAAGTTTCATTTGAACTATCAAAAAAGAAATATATCGTGGTTAAAATAAGGCTTAGACCTGACTGATCATTTATAGTTTGAATTCCCATAGAACATTTGAAATAATCTACAACAGCACTGTTGATTTTGCAAAACAATGTCTCATCAGGGATACCCTAGGCAAAAATATACTATAGGAGTCTAGGATGATGTTTATTTCGCTGAACTTGATTACTCTTTATTCAGGGGCCGACTCCGACCTGCCGTTGATTGTGGGGTTTTCTCACCGTTCATTGAAGATCTTATGGTGGCTTTGAGTTGTTATTACTCCCCTTTGGGTCGTTGTCTCTTTGACACATTCCCCGTTTCCCTTCTTTTTTCTAAACTAAATAAATGACTAAATACCGAGTTACTGTGAATTTGAATTCTGCATATGCACATTTCGACAAATTATACCTCTTCAGTGCAGATAAAATGTAAACGTTTGGAAGACAATTAACTCAAAGATGTTTAAAAACTGACAGAGAACAAATAACCAATAAACAACCGCTGAATTGTTATAAAGAATGGGTAGATGTGAAGAACTAAAATATAAGCATGCTAGAGAGACAAAGTTGGATCGGGGACAGAGTTTTTGTGATTGATTGTATCATAGAACCTGATAGTGATAAGGTGTGCATGACGGGTTAGATCATATAACCAGCTGGAGACAGAGCAGGTATGACGATTTTATAACTAATATTCCTTCACGCAAGCTTGATCTTTGAACTGGACATTTATGCCCTACATACTAAGCTCTGATATTGTAAATAATTCTATACCGTTGTTACTGTGATAATCTACAAATTATATTTCATATCATATGAGGATATAATAGTGTGTGTATGTGTGATTATTCCTTTACTGTATATTTTTTTTCACTTGTTAATCTTTTGTTATTTGTTGATATTGTTATTTCTATTAAATGAAACAGCGAGGGAATATGTATCGTTTTCAATAATTACAATATTGCCAGTACTCACGAAAATAACCATGGTGAGCCTTTAGCTTCCTTTGTTTGTCGTAAACTTTTCTACACTCAAACTATTGAAAAATGACCTAAATTTTTATGAATTATCTTTGATTCCAGTCGGTTCAATTGTGATTGCTTTATTTAGTGATTAACGAACATATTTTAACAAAAAAGAGCGTAGTACTAAAGTGTAGTTTTTTTGCCAAGACATTAACAGGAACTAAAAATTCGACAATGGAAATGTAACTTGAAAATTTGAATTTTCCTAAAATTCTGATTGGGAGACGAATGATCATACATCTAAACTCGCAATATCAATAACAGAAAACGTTTGTTTAAATTGAATGAAAATCTTTAAAGGACCATACCATTGAATGTTGTGTATTTTTAAAAAAAATAGATTTATTAGATCCCCAAATGTCATTGAGAATGTAAGGAAACTGACCAAGAATGAAACCAATTTTTGAATTCACAGTGTTCATTAATATTCTTGGTGCCAAATACATCCGCAAATGAACAGGTAAAGAAGCAAAAAAATTGAAAATAAAAACCAAACAACATGGCAAATTAGATGGTATAGGGCCTGTAAGTCTTGTCATGTGACTCACGAGAATTCACGATAAACAGGCAATTCGAAAACGTTTCCCGCCAAAACATGACGTCTGAGGATTATGACGTTCTAATTTTTATTTGAAACGTCATATATCTTTGTTTAAAATGTAACTTCCGGGTACAATTTTTGATCCCGGAAGTTCCAAAATTGTTCGAGACTTACAGGCCCTATACAAATTTAAACAGCAGCATGACAAACACAGATATTACAAAGAAACAGAAATCACGCAAAAAAAACAAAGTACTAGTACCGTGAATCCCCTAAAAATTAAATGTATAATCAGATGCTCCGAAAAGGTAAGCATATAGGTGAAATCACCTCACCTATCCTCTTTATCCCCTGTGGGACATAAGGCCATAACCGTGAAACGTGAAATAGAGTAACTTAAATATAAGATTGTATAATTAAATTTCAAACAATATCAGTCTTCGGTATTTTCGGTAAATTTCCCTGACTTTAGAACCCAAATCAAACTTCTTAAAAACATTACTTTCTAGATCTACAGGATATATGCAATAATTCGACAACAAAATTCAATCCCTCAATTAGAGTTTATTCAGGAGTTTCTTTTAAAAGTGTAGGGTAACAGAATGTGATAATTTCACCAATAGTTATTGAAATGCTAACTAATTCTGGCATCATAATATGCAGCCAATACAATCCAATAATGCGTTGTCTAACCAGTTAACAATGGCATTATGACTCTTTTCATTTATGCTTTCATTCGATAAATAATCTTAAAATTTCATAGAATTATTGTTAGATTTTCCACGTAAGAACAGGGCATTAAATATTTTTCTTTATCATTTACTTAGTTAAAATGTGATTAAAAGTTTGCGCCTTGATTAAACCAGAAATAATAAGAATATTTTCCAATTTCAACCAAAGCTGACTGAGCTACTTAAGTTTAATCACTTACAAATTCGTGTATTTCTACCAAAACGATATATAATGCACAAGACACTTTCATATCAAATAAAATTAAAACAAAATACCAGTATTGTAGTAAACTTGAGGTTTCTGTGCCGTACTCATGTAATGTCTTTGTTTTTCCGATGTTGTAATGGCTCATGGATTATTCGAATTCGAGGTTTCGTTCTTACTTTAATACTTTCAAGACAACCATACGTGTAAAAATATTTTAGCTTACAGTCTCTTTTATAGTTGAAGTATATGATAAAAATCTTCATTGCATGTTAAATTTATGTCACACTCTTCAATAGAATCGAAAAAATGGAAAATAAAAAAAACTTGTTGACATACTAAAAGAATATTGAAATATCGGTATTTTGTATATTATATTACCATTTGTAATATGAATAGAAGTGATTAATATTTTAAAATTATAATTTGTGGTATATTCTTATCAGTAAATGAAAGATGACAAATTTACTAACAGAAATATGATAGATTTTACATTTTGTCTTCAGAAAGTGGAAAACGTCTGTTTATTTTAAAAATCTAACAAAATACTAAAAAAGAATGGTTCAAAAATCAACTCGATGAGTGCCCTGTGATCGTTTATATGTTGTATTGTTTATTGGTCCCTTTGTCGGGCAACGGATGATAGTGTTTGTAAGAGTATTTTGCCTGATATGTTATGCTTGTTGACGACCCCGCATCCATGATAAAAATGATGTAAAACAGTGGATGGATGTAGCGTTGTTCAACATTTAGCTGAAACCGGTGCTAGTGGCTGTCTTGAACTTACTATGGAGTAGAAGTGTATTCATGGTGACTTCAAGATGAATAACAACAATGAAAGCGTTGTTCTATTTACTTAATCTTACCATGTATTTATATGGATTTTGATCCCTGTACGTTTACTCCATATCCCTTTACATTCAGACATGCTGTTTTTCTCGTAAAACAATTCTCATAGTTTGGTACTCGGAAATTGTTTTACCAACAGACTGAACATTCGTTTTCTTTTGTCCCTTTTTTTTCAATGCGTATATAATCAATCGATCAATCACTCTTAAAGCTGATAAAGGATTATCTTCTGTTAGTCTTTCTGTCGGGCAAACAGATAACAGCGGTTCTAAGAAAGCTTTAGGGTTAGTGTGCATTTACTCCATATCCTTTCATTCAACATTTGCAAGTAAATTTAGTTTTTGTTTACGAACCCGCATCCTTCAGTAAAACAGCTAGGATGTAGCATGCCCGAAATCTATCAATCAATTCTACTAAAACCGGTGCTTGGGGTTGTCTTGAACTTACCATCTGTTTTTTGTGCCCACATCTCATGATTTTATTATGCCAAGTTTTCTTACTTTTGACTCGATGAGTGCCCTGTGGTTGTTTAAATAACAAAATACCGAAGTTACTGTTAATTTAGTTTCTGCATATCCACATTCCGACAACTTATGTCTCTTCAGTGCAGATCAAATCAAAATATTTGGAAATCCATATACCCAAATATGTGTAAAAGCTGGTAGAGAACAAATTACCAATAGGATCTAAATAGAATAGCCAAAATTCAGCTAAGGACAGAGCTGTGCAAGAGGGAGATACTCCTTAGTCAAACAAAATTTTGTAAAATTTAGACATTGCAAATATAAGATAAAATGTTATGTTCATCTTCTATTTTGTCTTTTTGTTGGGCAACAGATGACAGCAGTTGTAAGAACATTTTGCCAGTTAATATTATGTTTGTTGACGATACGGCATCCATGAAACAGTAAACATGGATGTAGCGTTGCTCGACATCTAGCAATGAATTCCACTCAAACCGGTACTAGGGGCCGTCTTGAACTTACTATGAAGTATGAGCATAGCTCATTGGTGGAGGCCTCATGGTGACTTGAAGATGAAGAAAACAATAAAAGCGTCTTTCCATTGCTTGTTTTTACCATGTATTTGTAGAGCCTTTGTCTCATTTGCATTTACTCCATATCCCTTCATTGCTTACTATGAGGTTTGAGCACAGCTCATTGTTGAAGGCCCCATGGTGACTTCAAGATGTAGCACAACAATTAAAGCGTTGTTCCTTTGCTTTATTTAACCATGACTTTATGGACACTTTGGCTCATGTGATTTTACTCCATAACCTTTCATTGCTCAGGTTCGACTATGACTTATTACTAAAATGTTGTTTGTTTATATTTCACGGTTTTATTTATGTAAGAATACTAACTTCATTTGAACATCTGTCAATTTCCAACGTGAAAATACTTTTGACAAAGTGTCATTTGTATGAATTTCCAATTATTGTTTCTTAAAATAACACTGGGATTTCCCCAAGTAGACACTAAAAATACTATCCATTTCATTTTTTATGAATAAGATATTTATGTGGTAAAAATAAAGATCTATTAATTGGTTATAAAGCTGTGCAGTTTTATTTGGTATTTTAAGTAGATTACATTCATCTACAAACAATGCTCAAAGCGCTGTACAATTTCGCATAAAACATAGAATGCAATATAAAACTATTTCAAAAGTATATAATTACACAATAAATTAAACAAAAATTCATGTAACTACTAAAATATCAAAACATATTTCTGGAGATATTACTAACCAAATTCAGGATTTCGAACAAAAATAGAATAAACACAAAGAACAACAATTTTTTTAAAATTAAATCATTGGAGCATATTTTCTAAAAGCAATCTGAATTCATAACTGTAAGTTGTAAAAAGCATCATTACATTTTGAGAATAAAAAGACATAACTTAATTTGTCATAACTTAAGGGTACATAACTTAATTTGTCAGTTGGTAATGGGTCTGGAGCTGGCATATCAGTCAACTGCTAGTAGTCTTTTTGTGATTTCATGTTTATGTCCGTATATTTAGTTCATTCAGTTCCGTTTTTCACAATTGACTCAGTCATGTTGCCAACTGAATTTTACTGTTGTTAAGATTGTTTTTTTCATTTATCACATTGGCTTTAGGGGGAAGGTTTGGGCCCAATAAAACTAGTTTAACCCCGCCGCAGCAAGTTTGCGCCTGTCCTAAGTCAGGAAATTTATTAAGCCTTTGTGTGTCCTGTCTGTTTTTTAGTTAGTTTACTTTATGTCTATAGGAGTCTAGGATGATGTTTATTTCGCTGAACTTGATTACTCTTTATTTAGGGGCCGACTCCGACCTGCCGTTGGGTGTGGGGTTTCCTCACCGTTCATTGAAGATCTTATGGTGGCTTTGAGTTGTTATTACTCCCCTTTGGGTCGTTGTCTCTTTGACATTTTCCCCGTTTCCCTTCTTTTTCTATCTAAATTAAACAATATGAACAAAATGCATTTTAACAGATATATATGTAACACCTGAGAAATCTGTAAGAAATGCATCCACAAACGAATACCGAAGCAAAAACAAAAAAATAGAAAAAAAAATCAGAAATTAAAATCCCCAAAACACAGCAATTCATATCCAACACGAATTGAGACAACATTACAAAGACAAAACAAATAAACAAAAACGCCAAAAAAACTAAAGCACTAGTAGTGTGAACACCTACAAAAATTTTACTGTTATCCTGTTTTTGTAATTGATGTATCATAAGATGCTCCGGAAGGGCAAGCATGGTCTGCTTCACGCACGACACCCATCACACGGCCAGCTAAAATTATGGTGTTGCAAGATATGTTTGGTGACTAATTATTTGATGTCATTTTCTAACCCTTAGACAAGCCAATTAATCTTCATGGCACGTGTCTTCTCTCTAATCCACAAACAGTAAAAATGTAAAAGTTTCTGCGCATATACTTATTAAGTATTCGGTCAAAAATAAGATCAAATCGGTCTCACAATAATTCTGAGAAGCTGGTACGTAACATAAATTCTTCACGTAAAAGTGGAATCGACGGGATATTCTAAACAAATCCGCTAATTTGACTTTGGATTGCAGTGACCTGAAGATTTAACACATATCCTGGACTTTCACTGATACTGCTGATGACTGCTGAAATATGTGAAGACTCTTTACCAAATCCCTCGGGAAGTTTTGAGTTTGATTTTACCAGCAGGCTAGGTTTCTTGAGCTAGCTGGCAGTTTAGTGGCGAGCACTCTTTGACCCATCTTTCTACATTTTGTTTTGTCACATTCCTTTCTTTTTCAAGATAGTGGTCATAGTGTTAGTAGTCTACCTGTATTGGGTTTTATTCGTATGATTATTATACTACAGTACAACGGGATAGAGAAAGGGGGGTTTGGGTACCTATAAACCGGTTTAATCCTACCACTGGCTTTTGCTAGTGCCCGTTCCAAATCCGGCTATCCCGAGTTCCTATCGTTATTCACGTTTGTTATGTTTTTTTTTGTAGTGTGGTTATATAGCCTGTGATTCCAGTTTCGGCCATTGGAGGTGTTTACTGGTATCTTGACTTCATAATCACAAACATGACCAACGATGACAGAACTAAAAGATGATAGTGTGATAAACAAGACAACTTAGAAAAAAACGAGAAATAATACAAAAAAATAAAAAAACGTGCAATGTGACGTCAAACCTCCTCTCTCAATGTGTTTTCGTTCAAATATCTGGTGTCACTAATAATGATTTATTTCCTGATCTTAAGGATCTAGACAAAATCAGTAATGAAACCAATATAAGCAATCAAAGGATATGAATAAATACACATGACACAAAGTATCTTCAAATACATGGTATTACAAAGAATGGAACAACGCTTTTATTGTCATTCTTCATCTTGAAGTCACCATGAGGCTTCAACCATGAGTTGTGCTCATACCTCATAGTAAGTTCCAGACGGCCCCTAGCACCGCTTTGGAAATTAAGAATTCGTTGCTAAGTGTAGAGTAACGCTACACCCATGCTTATCATCATCCATGAATGCAGGGATGTCAAAAAGCATAAGATCAACTGGCAAAATGTTTTTACAATGGCTGTCATCTGTTGCCCGACAAAATAACTTATAAAGGACAATCGCAACCCTTAACAACAACAGGGCACTCATCGAGTCAAAAGTAAGAAAACTTGGCATGAGATGTGGGTACAATAAATGTACTACGAAAACTAGAATTTTCTCCTTCATCAAAAAGTTTGCCGAACTACTTTTATTACCATTTCTCGATTATCCATTTCAAGTATGAAGTATGGGATGGATTTTAAATCGACATTCTTGAAAAGTTACAACTTGAAAGAAGCAAGATTTGTTACCAGATTGACAAAACAATTAAGAGATATCTGTGTTTGGATTGCAAATACAGAAGTCTCCAAAACGAACTCCCACATAGAATTCCTAACCTGAATTTGAGATTGGCGCATCCTATACAAACTTTCAAATTTTTTGCACTTCCAGTTTTGTTTTTCTCATATGAATACTTTTTTGGATTGATCAATTTTTACACGAAGTTTATTATTCAACGCAAGGGTTTTCAAATTAAAAAAAATAGACCTTCAAATCTGACAATTAGCCCATTGAAAATTGAGTTGATTAAATTCTTTGGCTTTAGAATCAATTTTCAACGTTGAAAAACGACCAAAAGGTCAATTTTCAGCGGGGTCAAAATTCAACCTTACGCCGGTACCAAGTCCGGCTATCTCGAGTTCCTTTCATTTTCTACGTTTGTCGTTCGTCTTTTATTGTTGTTTTTCTTGTGTAGTTTCCTGGTGGCTTGTGTCATGTAATTGTAATTCTCGTGCATTGTAGGTGTTTCTTGTAACCTTCTCTTCAATAAGTTATCCTAATTTTCCATCATAAAATTAATGTTGTTGAATTGAAAATCTCTTTTTAACTCACCTGACCCAATGCGTCAGTGTGAGTTACTGCCATCACTTGGCGTCCGTCGTCCATCCGTTATACTTCCACATTTTCATCTTCTCCTCAGAAACAAATTCAACCAAACTTTTCAGGAATGATGTACGGAAGGTCCTTTACAAAGATTGCGCATATGCAGAATCTAAATTGACAGTAACTTCGGTATTTTGTTATTTCTTTCCGATCCGATAAAAAACATGGCCGCCAGCGTGGAACTCAGGTTTAACATTGGCCCTTATGAGAAAAATTACATTTTATATCTTCTGCTCTGAAACAGATGAAGCAAATTCAACCAAACTTTACAGGAATGATGTACTTAAGGTCCTTATCAATGATTGCTCATTTCGTTCCAATTCGACAAAAATCATGGCCGCCATCACGGAACATGGTTTAACATCGGACCCTATGTGAAAATCACATTTTTCATCTTCTCCTCTTAAACAACTGAAACAAATTCTACCAAACTTTACAGGAATGATGTATGGAAGGTCCTTTACAATAATTGCTCATTTTGTTCTGATCCGATAAAAACATGGCCGCCTGTGCGGAACTAAGTGTTCACAATGGACCCTATGGGAAAAATCACATTTTCATCATGTTCATCTTCTGCTCTGAAACGGTTGAAGCAAAGTCAACCAATCTTTTCAGGAATGATGTACTAATGGTCCTTACCAAAGATTGCTCATTTCGTTCTGATTGGACAAAAAACATGGCCGCAAGCACGGAACTTAGGTGTAACATTGGACCGTATGGGAAAATTCACATTTTCATCTTCTGCTTTGAAACGAATGAAGCAAATTTAACCAAACTTTACAGGAATGGTGTACTAAAGGTCCTAACAAAGATTGCTCATTTTGTTCTGATCTGATAAAAAAAAAACATGGCCGCCAGCACAGAACATAGTTTACCATTGGACCCTATTGGAAAATCACATTTCATCTTTTACTCTGAAACCATTGAAGCAAATTCAACCAAACTTTACAGGAATGATGTACTAAAGGTCCCTAACAAAGATTGCTTATTTGGTTCAGATCCAATAAAGAACATGGCCGCCAGCACAGGACATAGTTTAACATTGGACCCTATGGGAAAATCACATTTTCATGTTTTCACTGAAGGACTGAAGCAAATTCAACCAAACTTTACAGGAATTATGTACTGAAGATCATTTACAAAGATTGCTAATTTTATTTCAATCCGACCAAAAAAAACATGGCCGCCAGCGCAGAACTTAGGTTTAGGGAACATAGTTTAATATTGGACCCTATGGGAACATTACATTTTCATCTTCTCCTCTGAAACCAGTGAAGCAAATTCAACCAAACTTTACAAGAATGATGTACGGAAGGTACTTTTCAAAAATTGCTCATATCATTTCGATCCGACATGGCCTCCATTGCAGAACATAGTTTAATATTGTAGCCCAGTATGTGAAAATCATACTTTTCATTATCTTCTCTGAAACTATTCAAGCAAATTTAACTAAAACTGTATTGGAATGATGTATTTAGATTACTCATTTCAATAGTATCAGACATAAAACACTGGTGCCAATGGAGAACACAGCTAAACATTAGACCCCATTTGTAAAAAACATCTTTTTTGGTCATGTATGGCATAGAAGCATTTTGTCAGGTGAGCGATACAGGCTCAGTCTCTGAGCCTCTAGTTTTAATCAACATATATATCTTTTCCTTGATCAAAAACATAGTAATTCCAAAAACCTTCATTTGGTAATGAGGAATTTCATATAGACATTTTGAACAAGAAACCTTATACTTATACTTGTTCCTCCTCTCCTTGTTAATACTGTTTGATATTAAATATTCGGGGATCTAGTTGTTTTTATGCGAAGTCTTCTACATATACAAAATGTCGAAAATAGGACTCCTAACAATATAGACAGCTTTACACTTTTACAACTTAAGGTCAATTATTGATAGGCAAGACAGTGGGCTTAATTCAAAGTGTCGATAACGTCTCTGAATCAGTAAAACCAATTCAAATTTGATACTACTTTGGACAAGAAAATCACATGACAACATAAAGAAAAGTGCATTTTCAATTTTAATAGGTCCATTGTTGTGAAGGACAAGAGAAATATGTTGTCAACCGAGATGATGCAAAGAGTGAGACACGTTTTATTCAAAGAATATTGTGATACGTGGACTGACAACCCTGTACACAAACAAAATATTTTCTGTAAAACAAAGTGCGTCCCATCCTTGTATTTGAATTAAACCAGAGGCTCTCAGGAGCCTGTATCGCTCACCTGCCTTTCAGTTGCCTTAATCAAGGAAACATTGTAAGTTATACAGTTGATCTTCAGTTTCTCAAACTTTTATAGCTCGAACACCTCCAATATTGATTTTTTTTAAAGTCTGATCATCTTATACTATATTTCTTTGTTGGGCTTTTTTTTGACAAAAAAG
>MJUU01009618.1:0-19034 GCA_002080025.1 Modiolus philippinarum
AAAATACAGATGAAGACGAATAATACAGTGTAATCAAATCAGATTAAATAATTATGGATTATTACATGTCATTTTCCATATTTGTTGTGGTATTCGTCCGAAATGCCAATGTCAAGCCACAGGGCACATAATTATTTTCAAGCCGATGAACAAGAAAGAATTCTAAACGCTTACTTAATGAGAAAACTGAATGAATATCAGAGATAGTATCATTTGAAAGAGATTCAGATTATCAGAAGCAACTCGGTTTCGAAACGCATTACATCCTCTTTTCGATAATTGTTCCAACTATTATACGATATGATTAAAACCTTATTCATATATTGCTGAGGACATAAACAACATCGAAAAAGTACAACCAAGGGCTGCTATGTTTGTCACTAACAGACATCATAACACCTCCAGTGTTAGTGACATGATAAGTTCAATGAAATAGAGAAGCCTAGCAGATAGACGTACAGACGCGCGCCTTGTCATGCTCTACAAGATCTTGCATGAACAAGTTGCTGTACCAAAAACAGACAGACTTATTCCACCACTCAAAAAGACACGCAACATGCACCCGCTCTCATTACAATTACCTTCCTGCAGAACACAATTAAGACAGAACTCATTTTTCCCTCGCACTATCAAAAACTGAAACAGTCTCCCTCATTGCATTGTGATGAACAGCTCAGTTGAGTCGTTCAAGCATGCAATATCACACTACACATACAGTCACTAATCACATCACATCATGTAAACAGATTTATCTTATTCAAAAAGCATACAAAAGAAAATTTTTTTCTCTATTTTCATTTTTGTAATTAACATGCGCAGTACAAAGTGACATAATCTTCGACATGATGAAGGCGGTCACTACGAAGTAGAAGTAGAAGAAAAAAAGAAGGCATAGGAGATAGTTTTAAATTGTGCGCTGTCCTAGACTGTCTTTTTATTAAAAAAAAGTATAGTAAAGACTTTATCGTTGTAATTTGTATGAATTATATATCTCTGAACAATCTTAATTTGTTTGCGCAGGGTCTTGCCTAAATGCATAATCAAAATTTCTCAGCGTTTCGTTTAAGCCCATTACTAAAACACGAAACGACGGAATGGCGGAACAGTCTAAAATACGGAATAATGTTCCGTGAATTTAAAACGGAACGTTCCGTAAATCAGTGCTCCGTGTTTTAAGTATGAAAAAGAAAGGAAATGGGGTAAATGTCAAGGAGACAACATTCCATATCCAGGTTAAAACGACCAAAACCAAAACATCTAGGGGTCACCATATGGTCTTCAACATATTGAGGAACCTCACACCATATAGTAAGCCCTAAATGGCCCCGAAAAGGTAAAAAAGTGAATAAATCAATGGAAACAAACCACATCCAACAACCCAAATATCAAGAAACCAAAACCCCATAAGAAGACAAGGACAAGCCAATGACCAACATATTCCTGACTGGGGACAGGCGCAAAAATTGCGGTGGGGTTAAACTCGTTTTCTTGAATCCAAACCCTCCCCCTATGTGTGGTGAATGGCTAAAATAAATACACAAAAAGACTCACAGTAAAAATCAAACTAGAAAAAAGTCAAACTTATCAAGACGAGTACCGTTACAATGAAGTACATAAAACATGAAGACAATACATACAGGTACTGTCCGGTCAAATGCTCGCAGTTACTGACAGCTAGCTAAGGACACAATTTCCGTTGACTATGATATCAAGCCTTCTTAGATATTGAAAATTTCAATTGAAATACTTCTAAATAGATTTGGTATAACAACATCATCAATTATGAAAGAAGAACATGATATTGTGCAATGCCAAATACTGCCAATATGAAAAATTGTTTAATTTTAGTTATGGTGTAAAGCATTTAGGAGATGATCAATATTTTTGCCAACAGAAACCAGAAGTAAAGATTTAACAACAATGCTGTATTTATATCCTTTATGGATAAGTTTGTTCAACGGATTAATAAGTTTGGAAGGACAATTTTTGAATTTATGCGCTTTGTAAATGATATTTCCATAGAAGTTTGGATATGAAATGCCCTGATGTATAAGAGCTCTGCATGTAGAACCAGATTTTCTTAATAAGTCAATGTATCTATAATAAAATTAAGAGAATGTTTTTTATCAATTTATGATATCTAAACCCTTGATGCAGAAGTCTTTCAGTGAGACAAAGATTTCGGTCGTTGAAGTCAGAAACATTACTACAAGTTGTGGAATGTAGACCCCGTAAGAAGGGGCTAACGGAACATCGCCGTCGAGATGGGGGAAATTGACTATAGGGAATGAGAAATTATCCCTTTTATCATAAACCTTAGTGTTTAACTTTCCTTGATTCATTGATATATCAAGATCAAGAAAAGGAGTATAATCACTGCTACTATTGGATTTATTTAAAGTAAGTTTTGCAGGATAAATTTCATCTGTAAATTTAGAAAATTCAGGATTATTTATAGCCAAAATATCGTCCAAATATCTGTATGTATTTTTAAATTTATCCACTAAATGCTGTTTAGAAGGGTCTTTTTGAATTTTTGCCATGAATTGTGACTCGTAGCAATAAAGAAATAAATCTGCCATGAGAGGTGCACAGTCGGTACCCATAGGAATACATATTTTTTGCTGATAGACTGTATCACCGAAACGAACAAAAATATTATCAAGAAGAAAATTTAAAGCTTTTATCATATCCTGACAAGTCCAATTGGTATATTTGTCACTGAAAAACGATTTAAATGTATTGCAACAAATGTACGTACATCCTGATTTTTTGAAGGACCATTTGATCAAATACGAAAATTTCTCTTTGATGAGTGTATGCGGTAATGTAGTATAGAGGTTAGAAAAATCATAGCTATTGACGGAGGTGTATGCTTCATTAACAGATCGAAGTCTTTCCAAAACTTCTACCGAATTTTTGACACTCCAAAAGTAGTTAATTCCACTGTATTCATAACATTTGTTGCTAAAGTTGATGACGAGATTTTTTATGGTAGTAAGTACACATTTAAAGTATATCATTAAGATATACTTTAAATGAAATAAAAAAAGATAACATAAAATATTCAATTCATTTTCCTTTTGCAACTGTCACAATATATTTTCTTGCTTTTTCACGACGCTTTCACTAAGGCCTAGACATTGTTGATGGAATTCCTGTTCACAACCATCACATATAACATATAGAGAATCTGTGTCCGGTAATTTGCATGTACATTCATCTTCAGTTCTTATTGTTACATTTTTATTACGCCTATGTTCACCCACAAAATTTATTCTGCTGAAAATGAATGGTTTTTTTTAATGTAATTTGAATAGCTTGTTTACAGTTATCACTCGGAAACAATAATGTCAGATCAATCTGAATTAAAAACAAAACTTTTGTCCAATGGAAAGTCAGGAAAAGGTCAGGGGAAAATATTCACATTGCCAGTCAATAGTCTGAAAAAGCGTTGACCTGCAAATAGTTACAAAATTGGAAAGGCGAAAATAATAACTATATTTTCGAAATTTTTGTAATAATATTGATATACTGAGGTATAGTAATTAGCCCTATTAATAACTAAAAACCGGAGTTACCGGGAATTAAGTTTCTGCATATGCGCATTTCGACAACTTATGTCTCTTATTTGCAGAAATAATCTAAACTATTGGAAGACCATAAACTCAAAAATGTTTAAAAACTGATATAGAACAAACAACCAAAATGATCTAAATGTAATGCCAAAATTAGCTAAGAACATAGCTTTGCATGAAGGAGATACTCCTTAGTTTTCAACAAAATTTACGAAAAAATTAGATATAGTAAGGTTTCAGATAGAATCGGCTTTCGGGTCAGCACCGAAGTACTGACTACTGGTTAAAATTAATGATATAAAAAACAATGACATTAAATTGTGATTTACCACTCGCTAGTAACTTCAACTTTTAAACCATGATTTACTTCTTTTAAATGCAACTCCCCTAACGATATCTTGCACTATGAATTTATTCACACAGCCATCCTAATCCAGGTGATAACATATTTAATCACATACTACCCTATCCAATTCCTCCCAAAAAGCTTCGGTGTACCTTTGGGTTTGAAACAATGGTGTAATCCCCATTTTCTTTTCCTTGATTCTGCTCCTGGAGTTCTGGCAACATACTCCGTTTCGACAATGTCATTAAATTTATCCGTAAGATTTAATTTTCCAGGCTTATAATATTATGTTGGGTCTAGTAATCTAATGTAACTATAAATGTCGATATTTTAATGCAAACATGTTATACGTTCTATAAATGAAAATCCTTAGGGGACCACTGGAGGAAAGAAGGATAACTCCAGGTTTTCCCTCTTGGACGGTAATTTTGTTAATACCCCCATTTATTACATTTATATTGTATGGAGAGTGAGATGTATTCCGCAAAAAAAAAAATCACTCATGCGAAATATTTGACCTCAGTGTAAATGAATGTCCTTATTAGTTCGGGGAAAGTATGTACGGACATACTTTCTTTAAACTATCTTTCAGAAATGACGTGATAAGATGTATTACCTAATTTTGTTTAGTAATTACATCGTTAACTAGTATGCCGTGTCCGTTGGTTTTGTTCCTGAAGATAATGTTTACATATCCAATACAATTAGAAACATTGTGTTAAATATAACACAATTGGAGAATAAATGTGCTAAGTGCTTTTAAACAAAATGTGTACAAAGATTTTAACAGTTCTGATAAAATCTCTTCTAACACTTAACAAGTTATTCCGCTTAGATTTTACCGTGAACCAAAACGCAATATGCATTACAAAATAAATATAAAGGTGATTGCATAAACACTTAAACACAACTATTCCATTGCAAAATATTTGTTTCATTAATAACGTGATGCAAAATATAAGTATATTCCAGTGTTTCAAGATGTATCATTCTTAGAAAGGCTAAAAAGGTTTTGCTTTACAATAAATTTTACATAGGACGTCCTTGCCAAAGTGTAAAAGTTTGTCTTGTAAAGAATTGCAAAAAGGATAAATCATAAAGGAAGAAATTTATGTGTCTTGCGAAAGGTTTTGCAAATTTTGAGCACAAGTTAGCTTCATGTCAGTTAATTTTCGTTAATTTACAATCAGACAATTCGGCGTCAAATAAGGTATTATATAGCTGACTTCCATGGGTCGAACTGTAATAGCTTTTTAACATAGTTGAAGCTCGATAGATCGAACAATCCTTCTAATCAAACTGTTTTCAATTTTCCCTTGGCTCTTCGAGCCATAGGAGTTCGACTGTACTCCAAATTATATTCTGAAGTAAAATATCATTGTCTGATTGTAAATGACTAAAAAATAAGACATTTCGGATGTCAGTTCAAGTACTCTATTACGCGAAATTGAAAAATAAAGTTTGATGCTGTACCCTCTTACGGATTGGAAACCGCAAATTTTATGGAAAACAACTTAGGGTTAAAGTATTACTGAAATTCCGTGGAACAATGTCTTAATTTTTGACACCAAATCCATTTCTTTTACATTTTCAGCTAATATTTTAGATTTCCAAACCCCTTTGAAGTATTAACTTTCGAAACCTTGGACTTATAAAACCTATCTTCAAAACAAATAAATGGTTGCATTATTAATTAATTTATCAACTAGAGAATGTGTCTGTAAGACACGGATGCCCTGCCATTAAATTTTATCGAAACAGATAAACTCAAGTCAATCATTAATAAAAATAGTTCCCCGTCACTGAATTGTGATGAAATCAAAAATTTAACCTAAGTCATTCAACCATAAAATGTAGGTCATGGTCACCCAACACTAGAATCCAAACAAAGGAAATCCATTATTTCAAAAAATGTTTAAATGCATAAAACCAAACGAAATCCGAATAATCAGTAATATCAAATATAGCTAAGGACAAAACTACGATGGTGCGAGTTAATCCTTTGGTTTTTTATTTACATAAATTAAGTTAATTGAAATCCTTTAAAGGCGCATTTCCATTCTTTTCATGTATGGAATATAAATTCCCTTAAAATATAAAAAAAATAATAAAGATATTTTCAGAGTATAACAAAATCAAAACTTTGTCCAAAGTTGGATGGGTTACTTTTACTTGGATGTTATTTTGACGTTGTTTTCCTTAAAAAGGCGATTTTACAATGTTATGAGGAACAACCCCGGGGGAACAACATGATTTTTAGATTTATTTCTGAGGTTTATGTAGACATCAAATTACATATATAAGCACCATACTTGTTTCAAAGACACTATCAAAACTTTCTGTGTAAACATGTTACGTTTTCAAACTATCTCACCGAAATGTGAAATTAATCATAACAACATTCTGTAAAAACATATTGTTTTTCAAAATGTTTCTTTTACCAAATCACGTAAATGATTTTTGTAGCTGTTCACCAGATTGATCAGATTAAATATAAATATTCATGAAACCTATTGGAAGTTTCTGTCCTAGGCTTAGCGCTTTTCTTTTTGGGATGTCAGTTATCTTTCGACACCAAGTCGATAAGAAATAGTTCTTGAAAATAAGCCAATTAACTTGCTAATTTTCATAATATCTGTTCATGGTCGACGGTCGTTTTTTCTAGAATTTTCTACCTTGTTAGAAGATCTTGTTTGCTTGTTTCGGCCATACTTCTTGAAATTCCAACTGTCCATATATCACTAGTGTTTGGAATGGTCTATGCATGTACCCTCTGCCTTTGTCAAAATTTGAAAAAAGTGGCTATTTCTGTCTGACCGGTAGTATAATTGCATTACGAATGGTGTTTTCGTGTGCCTTGTAATCAGGTTACAATGCACCTTGCTACAATGTTATCGAACATCATTATTCTCCATTCATTTAATGAGAATTCATTATATACAAAAGTCTTGCGGCACTTGTATTTTGCTCTGATCGTGAAGATATGAGCCATTCAATATACTTTGTTGATTAGAGGTTGTGGAGGAAAATCAAGGAAAGTCAAAGATATATTACTGACCCGGCAAACATCAACATTAATTGTAATAAGATGGCCTCAATCGCTGTATTGTCTGTGGAAAAGTTTATTATAGGGAATTATAAGTAATTACAAAAATGCGTGCAGTACTTAAAAAAACGTGGGAACTAACATAAATTTATGTAAAAGAGCTGTATTGTTTTAAATCTATGTACTTCGGAGAAAACTTCAAACAGGAGATCTTACTTGGGTCGTATCCTTTTTGTCAACATTTGAACAAATAAAATTATTATAAACTAAAAAAAGCTACAGATATACAATGTAAAAAAGGGCGAATGAAACTAAAAGTTAGAACACCCACTTGCGGAAAAATAACAATCCTTTTGTTTCAAAATGTTTTTTATAATCTACTGGCAATAGTAACAAATGTTGAGAAATAGAAGAAGAAAAAAATGTGGTTTTTTTCTGATATTCATCACAATAAAAATTTTCATGTAAATTTGAATCCTAGTCCATTAAAATAACTAGCATCACTAGTCATCAACACTGCTTTAACTGAAGCTTTTAAACTGGTTTGATGTAAACATGGAACAAAAATAAATTGGCAAATGTCGTTATATGATGCCCTAAACATAAAGCATACATATACTGTGCAACAATGAGCACATAGATTATTTTTTTATTATCCTATCGATGGACACGCTTACAATAAGGATCAAAAAGACGTATCGTCCAATCAACGGAAGTAACCAATTCATGACTAAAATATTTTTTACTTTTACTTAAGTTTTCATGAAGGTATGCTTAACTCCTCCTTTGTTTTAGGCGACAAGTACGTAAAATATAATGCCCCATCCATGAATGTAATAAATTTTGTTGTGAGAATAAACGTAAAATTATATTCAATTTCATCTTTCATCGTTATTTCAAATTGTATCCATCATTTTTTTTTAACTGATATGATGTTTAGAGAGGAATTTCTAAATTATTGATAAAACATTTTTTCTTTGGTCACAGAGTTCGTTTTCGTTGCATATATCGCTAAATAGAAATTATGTCTAAAATCATAAATTTCTATCTTTTGATGTCGGAGTTGTAAATTTTACATCTTTAAACAACAGATAACATTCTATAAAATATTTCATTTTTGTAGAAACATTGTAGGATACGCTTTGAAAATATATCATTTTAAGTTCAGTACATTGTAAGTCTTGTCATGTGACCGTGATGAGATACTATTCGAACACGTTTCTTTCCAAACTAGGTACACTTGCCTTGTCTTTCAGTCCTTTGGATATCAGCTCTTGACGACAACTCTGTTTGGTTATTTAGTTATAACCCTTATCTGATACATTTGAAAAATGCCATTATTATACTATAACTAATCATAGATTCTGATTATCAAACGATATTCAACGAATGATCGAACAACGCAGTAATTCACGAATGCGCGTAGCGCATAAGTGAATTGCAACGTTTTTCGATCGTGAGTTGAATATTTTTGATAATCAGAATCTATGATTAGTTATTGTTTTCATTATATAGATCTTCTTTTCTAATATTAAGTGGTTTATCTTGAGATTCATTGCATGAACTATGTTTTCGATGTTAATCCACTGAGACGTTTACTTAGCAACAACGTTGACGTCTTTTGTCACTTCCTAGAGTAAAATTATTGAAAATAATTTCACAGTTAATTATCACTTTTATTTCACTGAAATTTCAATCTTTTACCTATATAAACCTATATAATAAGATTTTTTTTTTTAAATTTAATTGGCAAAGTTTTTTCCATCATAGGAAAAGGGTAAAGTAATTAAAATTTTTAAAAAAATCGATTTACCGCCATAATTTCGAGATCATGTATCACATGTATATATAATGCTATCTGCTTATTTTGATATATATATATACTCAGATCTTTGAAATTGAAGTATATGTATTGATTGAACTAACAACTCATCTTCCTCTTAAGTACTGTTTTGCGTAACATTAACGTCAATATGTTTCAATAAACCTGGGCAATCTCCTTTCTTACGCCGTATCAAAAAGATTTTTTGACCCATACAAATCATTGCTGTCTTACTGTTTTTCAGCTTTCAGCTTCAAAGTCTATCAACATATTTCTCCTTAGTCGATAATTTATTATATGAAACGGTTGTAAACATGAAAGAAAATTATGAGTGATGCATGAAAGCCATAATATTTTGAAAAGGGAAATGAAATGTTTAAAACAGACCAGAGATGCAGTCGTTAATTAATACCTCCTGTTTTTCTAAGCATCAATGTCAATATGTTTTTTTTTAGTTTTTAATGTAATCCTTAATGCATTATAACGCTATTTGATTCTCATTTACATTAATATTCGGTCAAACGTGTGTATTAAATATAAGCTTTATTCATTAGCATTTGGTTTGACATAGTCTCATTAGTAATAATCAATGAAGGGATATTGGGTAAATGCACATGGGACAAAATCTCTACAAATACACTGTTAAAAAGCAATGGAACAACGCTTTTATTGATGTTCCAATTTAGAAAATAGAAGAGAGTCGTATAAACACATTTGAGTTTAAAACATACTACAAAATATACAATATAACTATATTTTTTTTCCTCTGTAAAGTTTTTCATGCTCTAATATTTTTAAATCGGCTAAACTTTTGTGTCTTTTTTGTGACCCGCGACGATAAGTCTGGGCATATTGTTTTACCCTTGTCCGTCCATCCGTCCGTCCGCAGGGGGGTACACAGTTTGATCAGGCTGTTTCTCCGACAGTTTTTGTGGTAGGAAGTTTTAATTTTACAGATCATTTTTGCATATATTGTAGATGTGCCTTTTGGTATTTATTTTGATATTGGTCCATTTTTCCGTAAAATATGTGTTGTTGAACTCTATGATCATAGAGGGTATATAGTTTATCCACCCTAAATCACCTACAGACTTTATGGCAGGAAGTTTTCATTTAACATATGATTTGAACATACATTGAAGATGTGCCTTTTGGTATTTAGTTTGATTTTGGTGTATTTTTNTTCAGTCCTTTGGATATCAGCTCTTGACGACAACTCTGTTTGGTTATTTAGTTATAACCCTTATCTGATACATTTGAAAAATGCCATTATTATACTATAACTAATCATAGATTCTGATTATCAAACGATATTCAACGAATGATCGAACAACGCAGTAATTCACGAATGCGCGTAGCGCATGAGTGAATTGCAACGTTTTTCGATATCGTGAGTTGAATATTTTTGATAATCAGAATCTTTGATTAGTTATTGTTTTTATTACATGTATAAAGATCTTCTTTTCAAATTTTAGTGGTTTATCTTAAGATTCATTGCATGAACTACGTTTTCGATGTTAATCCACTGAGACGTTTACTTAGCAACAACGTTGACAACGTCTTTTGTCACTTCCTAGAGTGAAATTATGGAAAATAATTTCACAGTTAATTATCACTTTTATTTCACTGAAATTTCAATCTTTTACCTATATTAACCTATATAATAAGATTTTCTTTTTAATTTTATTGGCAAAGTTTTTCCATCATAGGAAAAGGGTAAAGTAATTAAAATTAAAAAAAATCCCCATTTACCGCCATAATTTCGAGATCATGTTTCACATGTATATATAATGCTATCTGCTTATTTTGATATATATTTATACTATAACTAATCCGAGATTCTGATTATCGCAAAATATTCAACGAATGATCGAACAACGCAGTAATTCACGAATGCGCGCAGCGCATGAGTGAATTACAGTGTTTTTCGATCATAAGTTGAATATTTTCGATAATCAGAATCTAGGATTAGTTATTGTTTTTATTATATAGATAAGTTCTCTTATAATTAATGGCTTAAATTAAGATTCTTTTCATGAACTACTTTTTCCATGTTAATCCGCATAGACGTTTACTTAACAACAACGTTGACGACGTCTATTGTGACGTCACTTCCTAGAGTGAAATTATGGAAAATAATTTCACAGTTAATTATCACTTTTCTTTCACTGAGAAATTTCAATCTTTCACCGTCCTCTATATAATAAATATATATATATACTCAGATCTTTGAAATGGAAGTATATGTATTGATTGAACTAACAACTCATCCTCCTCTTAAGTACTGTTTTGCGTAACATTAACGTCAATATGTTTCAATAAACCTGGGCAATTTCCTTTCTTACGCCGTATCAAAAAGATTTTTTGACCCATACAAATCATTGCTGTCTTACTGTTTTTCAGCTTTCAGCTTCAAAGTCTATCAACATATTTCTCCTTAGTCGATAATTTATTATATGAAACGGTTGTAAACATGAAAGAAAATTATGAGTGATGCATGAAAGCCATAATATTTTGAAAAAGGAAATGAAATGTTAAAAACAGACCAGAGATGCAGTCGTTAATTAATACCTCCTGTTTTTCTAAGCATCAATGTCAATATGTTTTTTTTTTTTTTTTAATGTAATCCTTAATGCATTATAACGCTATTTGATTCTCATTTACATTAATATTCGGTCAAACGTGTGTATTAAATATAAGCTTTATTCATTAGCATTTGGTTTGACATAGTCTCATTAGTAATAATCAATGAAGGGATATTGGGTAAATGCACATGGGACAAAATCTCTACAAATACACTGTTAAAAAGCAATGGAACAACGCTTTTATTGATGTTCCAATTTAGAAAATAGAAGAGAGTCGTATAAACACATTTGAGTTTAAAACATACTACAAAATATACAATATAACTATATTTTTTTCCTCTTTAAAGTTTTTCATGCTCTAATATTTTTAAATCGGCTAAACTTTTGTGTCTTTTTTGTGGCCCGCGACGATAAGTCTGGGCATATTGTTTTACCCTTGTCCGTCCATCCGTCCGTCCACAGGGGGTACACAGTTTGTTCAGGCTGTTTCTCCTACAGTTTTTGTGGTAGGAAGTTTTTATTTTACAGATCATTTTTGCATATATTGTAGATGTGCCTGTTGGTATTTATTTTGATGTTGGTCCATTTTTCCGTAAAATATGTGTTGTTGAACTCTATGATCATAGAGGGTATATAGTTTATCCACCCTAAATCACCTACAGATTTTATGGCAGGAAGTTTTTATTTTACATATGATTTGAATATACATTGAAGATGTGCCTTTTGGTATTTAGTTTGATTTTGGTGTTTTTTTTTTGTTTGTTTTTTTTAATTTAATGAAAAATGTTGAACTTGGTCATAGAGGGTACACAGTTTGTCCGGCAACCGCTCCTATAGTTTTAATGGTAGAAACTTTTTATTTTACAGATCATTTGTGCATATATCGAAGATGTGCCTTTTGATAATCATATTTTATTTTGGGGAATTTTTTTTATATACAAAGCTGAGCATAGCCCTTTTGCGCTTTTCTCAAAGAGAGCACACAGTTTGTCCGGCGAAGACCTCCTACATTTTTTATGGTCGGAAGATTTATTTTGTAGATCATTTCAAAATGTCACATATGTGTGAGGTTTGGGTACCCATAAACCGGTTTAACCCTACCGCTGGCTTTTGCTAGTGCCGGTACCAAGTCCGGCTGTCCCGAGTTCCTATCGTTGTTTATGTTTGTCTTTTGTATTTTTATTGTGGGTTTTTTCTTGTGCAGTTCCTATTTACTTTCTGGCATGTGGCTATGTTTTTCGGCCATTGTAGGTGTTTCCTGTTATCTTTTTTATTCCATTTAGTATTACTTTTGATTTTGGAGCATTTTTCCGAAAAATTTTCATAATTGATCTTAGTCATTTTTGAAGGAACTTTAACATACAGGGTACACAATTTGTCCGAGCAACTCCACCTATAGTTATTATGTTATGTAGTGTTTTGCAGATTATTTGTGCAAATATTGAAGATGTACCTTAGAGTATTGATTTTGGTGTATTTATCGAAGTGACATCAATCACATGTGGATTCTTAAAAATTCGACAGTCTTAAATCCCGTTCATTTTCCCATGTGCATTCTCTCAAAATATTTGACTTTTCCACACTCTATACCATACTTCCTCACGATAAATTAAAATCGCGAATTAAAAGTATCATTCAAAAGGCCTTTGCTGATTCAAAGAAATTTGTTGTATTTGTTTATAAATCCACATTTTTTTTTCTAAAACCTGTTTAAAAGGAAAAGTTTGCTACGATGAAAAACAGGTGTGCAGTATGATTGATTTTCTTATTGACAATATATTTGTCACATTTGGAGGTGTTATCTTTCAACAGCAAGTTGGTATACCAATGGGCACAAATTGTGCCCCTCTACTCGCCAACTTGTTCTTATATTCCTACGAGACTGAATTTCTCCAGGGACTCGTAAAGGCTCATAGAATAAAAGATGCTAGATCTTTCAATCTCACTTATAGATATATTGATGATGTTTCCATTAATAACGCATCTTTTGCTAAATGGATCCCATCAATATATCCTCCAGAATTAGAGATAAAGGAAACAACAGAAACTACTAGATCTACATCCTTTTTGGACTTAATGATATCTCATGTGTACACTTTGTTCAATTAATATTTTCTAAATTTATGTAAATTCTAAAACCGAAGGATTAACTCCCACCATCGTAGTTTTGTCCTTAGCTATAATTGATATTACTGATTATTCGGATTTCGTTTGGTTTTATGCATTTTTGAAATTATGGATTTCCTTTGTTTGGGTTCTAGTGCTGATGATGAGGAATAAATTTCCGAAATTGCCATACAGCTTATTAAAATTATTGCAGTTGGAGTTAACATATGTGTTATGGTCTCATGTTCATTTACTCCATATCCTTTCGTGAAATATTAAATCTCGAATTTGACGAAAATGGTCATCTCGGTACCAAAATTTACGACAAAAGGGACGACTTTAATTTCAAAATTATCAATTTTCCTAACATGGAGAGTAATATTCCTCAGTCTCCTGCTTACGGAGTGTATGTTTCACAGTTGATTCGTTACGCGAGAGCTAGTTCTAATTTTTCGGATTTTCTCATTCGGCATAGTTATCTCCGTGACCGGCTTATAAATCAGGGCTTCAACGGGCTTCGTCTTGTACGATCATTAAAAAAGTTTTCAACAGATATCAGACCCTTGTGGAAAAATTTGAAGTTTCGGTTTCCACTGTGATTCAAGATTCATTTTTTACTTAGTACTGGGATGAACATATCCTTTTATTATTTACGACCTTTCAATAGCAACTGCTGTTGAATTACGACCGGACACTACCGCAATGGAAGGGGGAGGTTTGGCGCGCCATAAAACCGGTTTAACCCACCATTTCTTTGGAAATGCCTGTACCAAGTCAGGACCATTGCGGTTTACAATTTTTCCGGTGGTTTTACACCTGCTTTGTATTTTTGCCCCTCGATTGTGATTTTGTGGTCAGATCTGTTCTGTAATTTTGTTATTACCCTTATTTATATGAAACATATGCATTGTGGAACTTAGTCAGTTTTTTAACAGGGTTTTCCCGTTGGGAAATCCGGTTATTGAAATGGTGATGTACGGCGGTTTTGCGGGCGGGCCATATCTTGTAAGCGCAACTCCACTGTAACCGTTCAACAGAATTTCATGAATCTTTGTATGCAACACGGGCATCATATGTAGATGTGCACATTATCGGGGATTTTACATCATGCAATTTTTCCAGGATTATGCCCCTTTGAACTTAGAAATTTATAGGTGTTTTATCCATATGAATTTTGTTTGACTTTTAAATTAAGTATAACTTTTTGCCATGGTGGCCGAGTATGAGCAAAGCTCTTGGCTGGGTACCCGGACGACGGATGCCAAGTTGCTTTTTCATCCAGGCTGGGTTGTAAATGAAACAATTTGTTCTAATCCACAGTTTATTATAAAAATATCCAAAAGCAAAAAGAATAAACAGTATGTATACAATCTCAGTGTTAAAACAGAATACAGAATGACTCTTCTTAAACATTATGGTAATCAAAACTTTAGGAAGAAAACAATGATCACAGGATTCCGATAAACTCAGACTTTCGGGGAACAGATATTCAAATCATATCGAATCGAAGGAGTACCAACTCCTTAAATCACAAAATCACGGCAACTTCCTGTTCAGGCAAGTTCCTCAATGAAAATCCAGCTTCCTGTTAAGGCAAGCTCACCAAAGGAATAACAATCCTTAAATCAAAATATCACGGCAACTTCCTGTTAAGGCAAGTTCCTCAATACAATCCAGCTTCCTGTTAAAGCAAGCCTATCAAAGGAATAACAATCCTTAAATCAAAATATCGCTATCGATTTACATAACACAAATTCTCGACTCCCCATCCTCATCACACAAACATCTGAAACAACGTTAAATCCTGTCAACATCGTTTTACTATTTTCCATATACGAAAAAGAAATAAATCCAATTTCTTTAATTATCTGAAGTAACTTTATAAACGACTACGCTATAGAATGACTATGGACAGATGGCTATACGAATATGCTTATCTAAACATGCAACTAATTATCATCAAAATTTACACCATTGCATTTTCAGTGATTTTTAAGAGTGATGGCATACACTGCACATAATGAGAGGAGCTATTAGTTTAACAGCTTTTCACACAAATACCTATTTTTCCATTCAAATAGTGAAGTGAAACCCTGTTTGATGTCGTATCGACATTCATTACTTGTTAATTTTTTTAATTTTTTTTTTTTGCAATTTCGAGACAGAGGGTACAAAGCAAAAATATAATTTGTGGGGGCATCATATGTATCTTACAGACACAAAACATCATTACTAAGAAACCAATTTTTAAATCTGTGCCCTGCAAAGGGGGGGGGGTGGGGGTGTCACCCACTAGTTTATTCAAATTACTTATCTTTTAAAAAAATGTCTTCAAATATAATTGAAAATAAGTTGTAGACGATTTGTTATCAGACATATAGACTTCAAGATGAAGAACAAAAATAAAGCGTTGTTCCATTGCTTATTATTGCCATGTATTTGTAGAGACTTTGTGTCATTTGCATTTACTCAATATCCCTTCATTGTTAATTATAGCCCAATTATGTACATTATTACTTTACTCACTGCTTGTTCATGAGCTTGTGTAATAGTCTCTTATATCAAGGGTAACTGGTAAAATCGGATTGTGAGAGTTTACATGTAGGTAACATGAACTAAAATAATTTTATCTTGCGTAACAAAGAGGATGACTTTGTTTTTACTGGTCATTTTTTAACCTTTAGAGCTCACTACCTTGTGGAAAGAACGCCTATGAAACCGACAGATTACTTAGTACAAGTATAGTTGCATTTATTTTAATGATGTATAGATGTGCAGATACTCAGTTCATACATAAATCTTTAATGGAACAATATTCCAACGCTTCATTATACCACATGTCTTGTGAATCAAACCCCTTTGTTGCAAATTTGCGGATTCTTTTCACGTTTGAAATGATATATTGTAAAGTACGCATGTAAATACTGTACTACAATATTGATTTGACGTATCTGAATTACAGTATTATAATTTTTTCTCATCAATCCCATTATGGTTGTATATGCATTCACTCTTGATTTGCTGGTCTTTTTTTCACAAATGAAAACTAACCAAGTACGTGTTCAATAGTAATTAGCTTTACAGTGAAATTTTGACATTTAAATGTTCTCGGATAACCTCGAACTGTATAATATAAAAATATTAACCAGCTTGATTTGAAAAAATACGTAATAACGGAAAACGGTGCTTAGAAGATATTTAATAAACTTATTGAGACGTGCAGATCTAGAGTAAGATTTTGTTTCATAGCATTGAAATCTGGTGCTCTGGCAAGTGTTCGTGCATCAGATCGCCTCTTCCAAAACACTATTTTATCGAAGATTTTATGTCAGAATATGAAAATCGATATAATTCTCTAAAATATTTCAGTATTTGAGATATCCCTAGGTATTTTAAACAGAATCTGCCTAGCTTATTTTTCGTGCGAAAGTTCATCTCTTCATAATCTGTTATGTTTGTTATACATGTACTGTGACTAATACCGTTTTTCATCGAGCAGTTTAACACGTTCTTATGTACGAAAGACAAAAATGCAAACGTATATATATATAAATATATCATGACTTATTTTGGGTCATGTGTGTCGGGCGTGAGATTAATAAACATAAATTGTTGTTCCTATTCATCTAGATCGAAAAATTTTGAGTAATCACATTAATTGAAAATTAAAGTTATAAGAGAAATGAGAGTAGTAACGAAATAACGGAACAGAATTGTCGAGAGCCAAAGTCCCTGGGGCAATTAGACAAAGCAGGTGAAAAAACACCCAAAAATGTCAAACGCAATGGTCTTGACTTGGTTCAGTCATTTCAAAAGGAATGAAAGGATAAGCTGATTTATGGCAAAACCTAATCTCCTGATTCATTGCGGTAGTGTCCGGTAGCAACTCAACAGTAATTGGTCTCCCCAACCTTAATATTCGAATAGAAAACTGTTATAATATCTGATTATTAGTCCTTACCGGCGAAAGCCCAAGGGAACTTTATGTTTGCGCTCTGTCCGTCTGGCCGTCCACCCGTCTGTCTGTCCGTCAATCCTGCATCAGTTTTTCACACTTTTTCTCTAAATCATAGCAGGTATTGATCTCATATTGTGTATGTCGGTCTACCGCTGAGTTTCAGATCATTTGGTTTCCGGCTAGTGATTTCTGACAGAGTAATAAGACTTTGACTTTTAAAATTTTAGAAAAATATCAGTTTGCAGTTTTTTTTTTCTGAGCCATTGCAGGTATATATATTGATCTAATATTTCATATGTGAGCCCATATCTATGAGTTACAGATCAAGTTTAAGTTTAAGTTTGGTTCCGGTCCACTGATTTTTGGCAGAGTTATGGCCCTTTGACTGAAAATTAAAGTGAAATAACTTTTTTCGGTATTTTATTTTTGTGCCATTTTAGTAATTGATCTCAAATTTGATATAACAGACTACAGACTACAGAAAAATTTATTACTACTTTTGCCGTTGTAACAAAGCCTTGTTCTACCAGTAATGGAAACACTTGTTCGGACTGTTATAGAGCAGTATCAGCAGTATTAACAGAAATCACCACTATCGTGTTATCTCTCATTTTTCAGATAAAAGTGAAACTCATGTGCATCAATACTTCCCGATCTTATTCTGTTTTCTTAACCAACAAAACGTTCTAAAAGATAAAAAAAAGACAATACAGAAACTAACAAGCCCGTCTCATGTTGGATATGTCTCTCTAAATTGATAAAAATGGATGACCTAAAACTAGAATTATTTATTAAAACGATGATTGTGGATATCCAATTCTTGAGTAGTGAAATCAACTTGTGCACCTTCGTACGACTTATACATGATGTATATACAATTTTGTATCTCAGCTGAATACTACAATTCCACTTACAGTTGTTTACCCCTTCAGGCGTTAGAAGATGATGGGTGACCAGTATAATGTGACGGTCTAACAACTTTAACTTGACTTGTTTACATTAGACCAGGTTTATCACGAACTCGTCTTGTCGTAGTTATCGCGACTTGGTCAAATTACACCAGTTTTAATATTGAGCGGTCTTAGCTTACTTATATTACTTGTTTACATTACACCAGATCTAGCATTGACTCGTCTTATACTTAGAGGACTAGACTTGTTTACATAAGACCAGATTTAGAATTGACTTGTTTTATCTAACTTATCGAAATTGTTGATATTAGACCTGGCTTAGCATTCACTCGTCTCATCTGACCCGTCGAGCTTGAATTGTTCACATTAGATCATGTCTGGCATTGACTTGTCTTATTTTACCTAACAGTCTGAACTTGTTTACATTAGACTAGGTTTGATATTGTCTTGTCTTATCATACCTATCAAACTTGACTTGTTTACATTAGGCTAAGTTTAACATTTTCTCCTCTCATCTGGCCTTCTCCTCTCATCTGACCCATCAGACTATTACATATTACATTAGACTAGGTTTAGAACTGCCTCGCCTCATCTTGCCTGACATACTTGACTTGTTTGAGGTAACGATTTTCGCTTTGGACATATCATTTAACCCATGTTTTGTAATGCATGTATACTCCTA